>SNQJ01S0080722.1:0-21915 GCA_010110895.2 Picea sitchensis | reverse complement strand
CCCGGTCGTAAAGGCAGGTTTGTGAGAACTTCTCAATTGTGGGAAATTAACCCAAAAATTTTAAATTATGATAGTGGATGTGTTACAGCTTGATATTGTGGACCACTAAAAGTGGCGTTACCATGGGAAGCTAATTTTTTTTTAATTTTCCTAGTAAACTTAAGTTTTATAATTTTAAAATTATTTTTATGATTTTATTTTTTATATAATTATTAAAATAATAATATTTAAATTAATTAAAATAAATATTATATATTGATTAAATTAAAAATTGTTATATTTAATAATATTATATTATAACAATTTTGTTTTTAATGAATATTTTGTTATTATTATTATTATTTAAACATTTTTAAAATAAAATATAATTGGTTAACTATTTTTTATTCTTACTTTTTCATTCTCGTAGGCAGGGAGTATGTTTGGAATTTCAAAACTAAAGTGTCTATCATTTTAAGAGTTTGACAACTTGGTTGTCTCTATTTTAACCACTTTAACAAACAAAATTGAAGGGTAATAAGATTTTTTAACCATATTAGTGATGAGAAATTTGCTCTTCAAATTGCCTTCATGATGAGAAATTTTCCAATCAAATTCCATCCTAGTAGAGAGTTACCAACATTAATGAAAAAATCAATATCAATGGAAAGTATTAAAATATGTAACCTCTTTTTGTTAATATTATGAGACTACAAGATTTTGTTAATATTATGAGACTACAAGATTTATGAAATAATTTATTTTTTAATTTTTGACTTTACTAGAAAACAAATTTTTCTTTTCGTAATTTGTCATTTGTCATTTTCTAATAATTTATTGTTTGGTGGGAAATATTAAAAATTATAACACATGTTTCATGGGCAATAAATATTTCATATTCATAAATTCCACACATTTCATACCCATAATTCTTATCATAAGGGATACATATTTATATTCATAATTCTTATCTATAAGAATGACATATTTTTCATTTTAATTTTTTAATGCATTTTGAGTGTAGATATTGGAGGAGCTATATATTTCATGGTTTTTATAGTTTTTTTTTCTTTGAAAATGTAGTGTGTGCTAGGCATAACTTGTGATGGGTTATTATAATTGTTATTTGTGGGTTAAAATGTTATAAAGAAATGTTATAGTTATTATAAAAAAAATGAAATTAAAAGAATTGTTATAGCTAAAACATTTTAATGATGTATGAGGGAGATATGTAATTAGTTAGATGGCAGAGGAATTTCATAACAATAAAACTAATTTCCTTTATTGTTTAGTTGATCTTAGGAAAGATTTTGACACTATGCCTAGGACTAACCTTTGGAACAAGTTAGAAGAGATAAAAGTTTCCTCAGGGTGAGAGTTGTTGCAGTAAGGTTGTGTGAGAATGTTATTGTCAAGTATAGTAGCATTGAGGGTTGGTCAGAAAAAATTAACTACAATATATGAGTCAATCAAGACTTTCCCCTATCCTCTACTCTTTTTGGGATTTACATTGACAAGTTAGAATATTGTTTGGAAGTTATAGGTTGTGTTCGATCAACTCTTGCTAGTATAGTCATCATCCTTATTTTCTATGTCGATGATATTGTTCTTATGTCAAGGAATTCCTATGACCTTAGAAAGCAACTTAGAATCCTCAAAGACTTATTCTCTAGTACAGGTATGGCTGTGAACACTGACAAAATGAAGGTTATGATCGTTATATCCAACATGATCAACTATGATACTTTTTATATGAAAACAATATCTTGGAGGAAGTGCCTTCGTACAAGTATCTGGGTGTTGATATTCCTCACAAACTCAATTGAAATTATAGCATTGAGAAAAGAATAAATGGAGGGTGGAAATCTTATTATGGGATTGAAAATAATTGCAAAGTAGTATACCTTTGGCTATAGTCTATGGGATAAGAAAAATCTCATCTTTGAGACTCTTGTAGCATGTGATGTTTGGGGATGCAGTATCTGTCGAGAATCTTGAAGAAATATAAAGAAGATCTAAAAGAATTTTATAACTCATAATCTCAAAATTAATGGAAATACACCATATCCTATCATCCTCATAGAAGTGATCCCTTCCCCAATTTAGAGCATAAATATGACAAGGTACTTATTGTACAAGAACAAGATAAATAACATGGATGACAAGAGGGTCTCCAAAATTGCTTCAAAATCTAGCCAAAATCACCAACAAGTCAAGCGAGGATGGCACAATGATGCCAAGTACTGTCTAAATCATTGGGGAATAAAAGAAGAAGTTATTCTACAGAATACCGATGATATCAAACATATTGTACAAGCTAAATTTATGGAGAATCTATGGTGTGATAAAGAATTGGAGCATAAAAGAAAATCAAGATATTATAAGGAGGTGGTTAACCCTAATCTTGAAGACCAGAAGTATCTCTCTTTTTTTTAACTTAGTGTAATGAAGGGAATCAGTATTGCTAAAATAATAAGTAATTCTCATGAGCTTCATAGTGAAACTAGGTGTTGGAAAATTCCCAAAACACCACGGTAGGAAAGAATTTGTCACCTTCTTGACACCAAGAGAGTTAAAGATGAAAAACACTTTCTCCTAGAGTGCCTTGTGTATACCCAAATTTCAAAATATTTTTCACAATACTGACCTTTGTAACCTTCTAAGTCATCAAAACTTTAGTAATCTCAGAACGCTTCTCCTAATGCGTTTCAAGCATCGAAATACGATTTTAAAGAAATTTGAGTATGTAGGTTTCCTCAGATAGTCATAATGTTATCAAATATTCCAGATAAAAAAGTGTGCAATATTTGGAAACGTCCAACCTTTTGAGTGGACACTCCATGCATCATCAGGGACAAATGAAGCTCTTATGGTGGAAAAGAGTGTTTAGGTTTGTATTTAAAGGAAAAAATTAAGTGATCATTCAGGAGAGGAAAGAGGATTTCATAAGAAATGAAAAATCAGCTTTATATTTTCCCACCTAACCAAGGCCCTTTTATCCAATGTGTTATTATCATTTTATCTCATATCAATTATATCTCATAACTTTATGAATTATGTTTTATTATCATTTTATCTCATATCAACAATATAAATTATCTTGCAATTCTATGATTTTTGTTTTTCAACAACTTTAAAATGTTTCATTGGTTACTATTCTCAACAACTTACTTTATTAATGGCATTAAAATTTTATCCCCTAACCCCAACAACTAAAACATTTTAGTCTTTTTTCAACAATTGTTTAATACATGTATTAAGAACATTTGTTTCTTGCTAAGAGGTCACAAGTTCAAATCGAGAGAGGGGGTAGGGTATGTATACCTCCGTAGAATTTAGCATTCAAATTGTTGGGCAGAGGGGGTCCCTTGTTCCTTGTCCCACAATCAAGAGGGTCTCGATGTCTTGCATGGAAGTGACCTTAAAATTAGATTACTATTATTATTATTATTATTATTATTATTATTATATTTTTATCTTATTTTTCTTAGGTCATTTACTTAACCAATTTTAATATAAAATTGATTTTCCATTTCTTAGGGAATCCTCTTTCCTCTCCTCATGGGATACTTAATTTTTTCTTTTAAATACAATCCTCAACACTATTTTTCAATGTTAAGATTATGAGACAACAAGATTTGTCATTTTCTAATAATTTATTTTTATATTAAACAATGTAGTGCATGTTTGACATGTGTTTTTTTACATTAGGAGAAAACTAGATTTGTCCTTTTCTATCAATTTTCATTGGGAAATATTAAGAAATACAATACATGTTTGATTTTTTTTATGTTATGAGAAAAACAAGATTTGTCCTTTTTATGAGAAAACAAAATTTGTACTTTTCTAACTTGTCATTTTCGAATAATTTATTATTTAGTTAGTCTAACAACCACAATTATGACTTATGACACTCCTCTAGGAAATCATGCCAATGGAGGTGCTACAGATATGCCCTCCACTTACACTCCTCATCCATCTTCCACCCCTCTCTAAATTAAGAGGCATGTTGTTGACTCAGTGTTGCACCCACCCAAGGGCACAATTCGAAAGTCGATTTTCAATCTAAGTGCCTCCGCTTCTCAAAGCTATAACATTGTTGAAGATTTGGCACACGCACCTTGGGCTATGTCGATGCTTGAATTTCTACTACATTGTCCAAGTCAACATAGAATATTGTTATCATCCATTGGAGTTGTGGATCTAGAGGCATCAAATATGATTATGTTTAATACGGATTATTTTAAACCGAGACTCTCCCACTACCTGGCATTCCAAATTCAAGTTATGGTTCATGGGAAGAACTTTCAAGTACACACTCCACCCATCCTCAAGAACAATAAAAATCTCATATGTAGAAAAAGAGTACCAATATATGTATTTAATTAAGAGAAAATTAAAATAATCGTTAAATAAAAATTAGGTAAGGAATTAAATTTATTTTTAATGATCTAAAGTGGATATTATAATAATAATAATATCAATATAATTTAAAATTATATGTTAAATTGATGTATTAGATTTTCTAATTTATAAGGTTTTGTTTATAGACTGAAGTACCTTTAAGGGACCTAAGTTTATAGAAGTGTATATATAGTATCCTTCATGATATTGTATAGCACTATGCTACACATTTTTTCATAATGTACCACTATATTGTATGAAATTATTGTTTGTCTATCTTTCAATATTTCGAACTTACAATTTGTGATTTCTCACTAATTGTGATTTCTCATTAATTGTTCATTTTTTCAATACCATGTGTAGTTTTTATTGTATATTTTTCATGACTACTAGTCGTAGTTGTACAAGAGGAAAGATGAAAAGAATTTGATTGATTAACATATCCATGTGAAGTTGTCAAAATTAAATTTATGAGTAGTCCATTTACTTTTCTATTCTTTAGTAATATTTATTAATAACAAAAGGAATATTTCAATGTCCACATTAAGTTAAATATTTCAATATTAATATCAAGTAAAAAAAATATTATGGTTAAAACATTTCAATAATGTGTTTCTAAGTATGAGAGATATGTGTAATTCCAGTGTTTAAAACACACACACACACACACACACATATAAACTCCATGTTAAACACCATACATGTTGTAGGAAAATCTCCCTGGGGACAGGTAGATTGCCTCAAAGAGCTTGACCCTAACTCTAAGGCAAAAAATGCTTAACGTGGACAACTTCCTTTCAAATCTATCAAACTAACTTGCATGAGGAGGAAGGAGAAGTGAAGTACCTTTTATCGGCGTTTGTCCATGCAAGCTCCGAGTTGAGCTTCAATCCTCTGCTCCTCGTTGAGTTCTGTGGAAAAAACAAGACACGACCACTTCCTATTCTATTGATATTAGCTTGAAAACAAATCTATCTATTAATGATAAGTTCATGTAACATTAGACACAAACTAGAAGAAGCAGGCCAAGTGTGTCATATTAATAAGAATAATGACAGCAGTGCCCCTGTCCGTGAATCTGGGAATGGCAACCGTTAGGTCCCCGCCATTAACCCTTGCACGAAGATCCACAACTTGGATAACTTAGCGACTTCAACGATCACTCTTTTGGCTAGTATTGTTTCCTCTAAGGATCATAGGTTTTCATGCTAGCGGGTTCTTCCCCCCTTTCCACCATCATAGAGCTGCTTATATAGGTTAAGAGGAGCTTAACCTCTTGATTTATTTTTTAGGCCTGCTTATATAGGTTAAGAGGAGCTTAACCTCTTGAGTTATATTTAGAACAAGTTGGGGAACTTTCTCCTCAGATCAGGGATCTCTTGATGAAACCAAGAATTCGAATACAACTGCCTCCTAATCTTGAAAGATCCTCCCCTTATTCTCCTCAACGGGCCAACTACTGCCTCAGATTAGGCAGCGCTCCTGCAAAAGGGGTATCAGAGCGTTCTAGTGCTCCCTAAGAAGCTTGAGGGGAGCGCCAACACTTTAAAGGTGAGTATCGCTCCTTCAGAAGGGGCAGGGGAGCGTTATAATGCTCCCTGAAGCCTTATAGGGGAGCACCAACGCTTCCTAGGCTGATATAAGGGAGCGCTCACCCCTAAAACCTTTGATCAAAAGCTCTCTTCAGGTGTTAAGAGTTCTTTGACTTCAGTTAACCAGTTCTTCTTCTCCAAATCAAGCACATGAGATGTTTTAACTGTCTCCTTAGTGTCGTCGGCATGGCAGTGTGCTCGAACATCGTTTGCGACACTTGTGACCAACTTGCGACACTTGCGAAAGTTGTAAGGAAGATGTGACACTTACGACAATTGAGAGGAACATGCGACACTTATCCAGTTGAGTAATTTTGACGTGTAACAATACCATCATAGAATCATGACATGAAAACATTTTTTACATTGAAAAACATGAGGATTGGGATGGATTATATATATATATATATAATAATAATAATAATAATAATAATAATAATAATAATAATCTATTTTTAAGGTCACGCCAGACATCAAATTGGTGTATTAGACCCCATTAATTTAGAAATAATTTTTACTATTCCCTTATGGCCATCTTCATTGACTATAGAAAACCCCTTTTGGCCCAAAGATCCATCTTAAGGAGGTATTTTGTCTCACAAACAAGAGGGTTTGATACATCAATTTGGTCTTTGACATGACCTTAAAATTAAATTATTATCATTTATTTATATATTACTCATAAAATCAAAATTTATTATATTTAATGAATATATTATTATTATTATTATTTAAACATTTTTAAAACAGTTCATAATGTAATTGATTAACTTTTTCCTACAAATGTTAATGTAAAATTCTCATTTGAATTGATGTTTGGCTTTATCTTCAAGACGCTCGAGGACATTGTTCGAGTTCTGGACAAGTTCTGGGCGATTGGCGGTGGAAGCCTCATGCTTAAGCGATGGAGGCTCAACTTTAACCCTTCTACTGAATATTTTTCCTATAGGCACCTCTGGGTCCTCTTACCCGGCCTTCCACTACAACTTTGGAACCATCAAGCATTAGAACTTATCGGATCTTCTTTGGGTCATTTTTTAACAGTGGACACAACCACTCTGGCTACATCTGACCGAAAAATGGCTAAAATCCTGGTAGAACTAGATATCCATGCAGGACTATTGGAAATCCTGAACATAGACTGGAGAGGCCATCTCTTCGCCCAAAAACTCGACTACCTGGGAATCTCGTTCAGATGCTCTTATTGCCGCAGAACCGGTCACCTGAGGCGAGATTGTTACAAATACCCTCCCACAGAACCAGAGGCAATTTCGTTGGAGGAGGTCGGGATAAATGTCTATGACACACAGTGTGATGCATCTGCAGGGGGGTCTCCAACTCAACAGCAAGAAATGAACACTGTCTCACAAGAAGATAAAATGGTGAGTAAGATACAGTTTTACTGTCCATCGCTTTATAAAACTCTATCAGCATGGGAGAGGCTCAAGATTAATTCGCAAGATACAAACTCCATGTAACCGGCCACAGCTTTTGAACACACAGTTTTTCCTCTGTCGCCCACCATCCATGCACGACAAGATGCCTTGGTACATCCACTAGAGCCGAGTGAGCCCTTCACAACCCTTTCTTCCCCCCCCTCGCAAAATCCCTCCTCTCACAGTGATCGCATACTCACACAACACTTGGCTGACTCCGATGTCCTGGTAAGAGAACCCACCCCCCTCCCTGGCTACACGGAATAGCCATTATCGGTTTGAGACTTAGATCAAATGCTCCATACCCTATTACCAACTTCCCCTCTACCATTTGATTCTATCCCAATACTGTTATACCTTGGCAAACAACTCATCCAACCCCCGACATCCACTGGTAATATATCATCAACCACAAAAATGAATGAGCACAATGCTATAGCCCCTTCTTGGTCCAGAGGATTGGCCTCAGAGATCTTGCCTCTCAAAACATGCAACACAAGGAAAAAGGCAAATGCGGAGGCATCAAGCTCAGCCTCACAACCTACCGATCAAACCAACTAGGCCCTTAGAGGAATAAAAGCCCAAGCACGGGCAAAACCATGATACTTATCTCCATTAACATCAGAGGGGTTGGAGGACTCCTGAAACTAGCCTCCATGAGATGTCTACTCGACAAAATCAGATCGACAATCATTTTTTTACAAGAAACACTGGTGGAAGCTGAAAATGCAAGAAATTTCTTTTTTGCCCTCAGACCTAACTGGATGGTTTGCACAGCTAGCTCTATTGGAAACTCAGGTGGACTCCTGGCAGCCTGGGATCCATTACATTTTGATTTTACTCCATTGCTCAGTCCGGGTGGAATTCTTTTAACTGGCACCTGTTACGAACTCAACTCCTCCTTGACCCTGCTCAGCACATATGGCCCGTGCCTGGAACGCAAATATTTCTGGGAGAAGCTTGACAGCCTTGGCATACTCGCCATAAAAGATCTCATAATTGCCGGAGATTTGAATTTCACACTCAGCACAAAGGAGATCTGGGGCGTCAAGGCTAAAATTGACTCACTAGAAAACTTCATCACCTCTCTTCTCACAAAAAATGCATTAGTGGACTTGGAACTAGCCGAACTAATGCCTACATGGCGAAATGGGAGAACGGGCTCCTCCAACATTGAAAAACGCCTTGATAGATTCTTGATTTCCGAAGACTTGCTAAAATCTTCACAGAGGGCACGGGCCTGGGTTGACCTGACCTATCTGTCCGACCACACACCCATCTGCATTCATCTTGGTAAAGGAAAGTCGGGGATGAGCTACCCGTTCAAGTTCAATTCGGCCTGGATGCTGGAGACTGCATTCGATCGGATAGTAAAAAAGGTCTGGACCGACCCATTTCTCTCTCTACCAGGGGACGCATAGGGCACACTTGTCAGAAAACTTAAGAGACTAAGAGCGAGCACTATAAACTAGCTGAAGTGGAAAAAAGAGCATGACACAACCACCTTGAGCAGGCTCGAATTATAACTCTCATTTTTACACAGGCTCAAGGCGCGGACTGACCAGAAGAATGAAATTGATGCAAATATACACACATTAGAGGCAAACTGAAGGCATATACTCCAGGCAGAAGAGAATAGATGGCGATTAAAAAGTCGCGCGCTATGGCTTAGTAGTGGAGACAACAATACCAGATTCTTCCACCGATTTGCAAGCCACCGTAGAAAGAAAAAACTTATTTGGGATATTGAGGCAGAGGATGGCAGCACAACACACAGGCTAGAAGACATCAAACAAGAGGCACGCAAATACTACAAGAGATTTTTCAAAGAAGATCAGACTATCTCCATTCAGGACTAGAAAAATATAGCACAACTCTTCCCACAGATGGTCACTGAAGAGGAAGCGAGAGCACTGGAAGCCCCCTGCACAAAAGAGGAAATTCTACAGGTATTCAAAGGATTCAAAAAAGAAAAAAGTCTCGGTCTCGATGGATGGACTGTGGAACTCTACCTCCACTACTTCGATTTAATGGCACAAGACCTGCTGGAGGCTGTCGAGGACTCGAGGATCAGAGGGCTGGTAAACAAACAATTAAACAATACTTTCATTGTCCTGATTCCAAAACAGAACCATCCCCGACAGTTCTCAGACTACCGACCGATCTCGCTGTGTAACCTCAACTACAAGATCATCACCAAGATCATTGCAAACAGGATTCACCCTCTTCTCTCCCTGGCACTGGCAGAAGAGAAGCTTGGTTTTCTCAAGGGAAGACAAATCCTTGATGCTATAGGCACTGCACAGGAGTGCTTACACAACATTAAAACAAAAAACCTGCCTGCCATCCTCTTAAAACTGGACCTAAAACAGGCTTTCGACAGTGTAAAATGGAACTTCCTACATCTCATCCTTCTCCAATGTGGATTCGAGGCAGCCACTACAAACTCGATGATGGGCTACATAACCACAACCTCCCTGGCAGTCCTAATCAACGACGATGCTACAAATGCCTTCCACAACGAAAGAGGACTACAATAGGGATGTCCCCTCTCACCCCTACTCTTCATTCTGGTCTTAGAATGCTTCAGCATCTTGTTAAAAAGAAGTAAATTAAATGGCAATCTCACGGGAATCAGAGTCTCTAGACTGACTCAAATTTTACATCTACTTTTTGTAGATGATGTGATTATTATGACATCGGATTGCTTGTCAGAATGGACAGAAATTCATAATGTGCTAAATGTTTTCTGCTTTATTACAGGACTAAAAATAAATTTTCAGAAGTCTATATTCTTGGCCACAGGCGTGAGGGCAGCATTCCTGTCGGAGTTAAAAACACTTTTTGGCATTAATTTTCGAGATCTGGAGATGGGCTTCACCTATCTCGGTTACTTTATCAAACCCACAAGCTACAAAGCAAAGGACTAGTACTGGTTATTTGAAAAGTTTGAACGCAGAATTCAACACTGGTGCAACAGATGTTTATCCATTGGCGACAGATACATATTGATCAAGGCAGTTCTGGAAAGCCTCCCGGTGTATTGGATGGCGCTGGCACACATCCCACAAGCTGTGCTAAAGAAGCTTCGCAAGACAATCTTTGCCTTTCTCTGGAAAAACAACAAGCAAAGCAAAGGCTTCCATTTATGTAGGTGGGAAACTCTCTCAAAGCCTAAAGCACTAGGTGGTTGGGGCCTGAGGAATCTGCACCTTACCTATCTTGCTCTCTCGGCAAATACACTTTGGCGTATTCTGATGGTACCAGGCATTTGGCACAACCTTATAAAAGACAAATATCTTTCCCACCTGCCGGTTCATTCCTGGCTCAGATCAGCCACCTTTTCTCCTCTGAGAGGCTCACAAACATGGAAGAACCTACAAAGAACACTACCTATTCTTCTACATTGGATCGTGTGGCTGCCTGGCACTGGATCTGCTATTGAAATTGGCAAAGACGACATCCTTGGCATGGGTATAAAGGCCCAACTCTCCCCTAGATTGCTAGAGCGCCTACATAATTTAGGCCTACATTATCTCTTTCACTTAAAAGCCCCCCATAGCAGCAGTACACTTGGCGAATCCTGGATTACTAGCTCCATGCTGTTACTAGACAGAGAGCTCTCGGCGGAATGGATCAGATACACACAACACCTAAATGAGGCGGGCATACGCCTACAGGAGAGACCTGACATTCTCATCTGGACGGGTGGCGATAAATTTGGAATCATATCAGTCCGAAATATCTACAATGCATTGACAGAGGAAATCTGGCCCACTCGCGATCAGACCTGGTGCACCCGGCTGTGGAAGTGGAAATGTCCGCTGAAACTCAAATTATTCACTTGGCTTTTGACGGAGAATAAATTACTAGTCTGGGATATCCTCCAGAGCGAGGGTTGGTTAGGCCCAAACCGATGCATATTGTGCAAGGAGGATAGTGAAACTTCATACCATCTCTTCGTGAGCTGCATCTTTACATGGCAAGTCTGGCATCAAGTCACAGAGACACTAAAAATAACAAAACAATGGCTTGGACCTTCGACGTTCTCCTGCTTTAACTCCTGGTGCTCAAGACACCAGCTCTACCCATCGCTGCCAGCCACTATCTGTTGGAATGTTTGGTTGACACGGAATGCCGCCTTATTTGATGAAAAACCCCCTTCGGCTAACTTGGTGACAAACCTCATTCTATCTGCTGCCGACCGTCCTTTTATCCCCACCACTGCCCAGAAAACCCGCAGATCTTCTACAACACTTCCCATTGACAAAGCCATCGCCTGGTTCGATGGAGCTTCTCAACTAGACGGAACACTTTACGGGGCAAGGGGCCATATATTCATCAGCTCTCATACCTCCTACAGATGGACACTCAACGAAGGACAAGGAACCAACACCAAAGCTGAACTACTGGGGGCATGGGCTTCCCTCATCTTGGCTCGAAGGTTGAACATCGAAGTCCTGCTACTTCTCGGAGATTCCAAGGTCATTATCGACTGGATAAATGACAAGGCTGAGCTCCGATCAGCAGCTCTGGAGTGCTGGAAAGAGAGAACCATGGAAGCAAAAAGTTTCTTCAAGAGCTTCTCCGCCTCTCACATCTACAGGGAAGAAAACATCATTGCGGACCAACTATCAAAACAAGCTCTAACCCGGTCTCCTGGTCTCATCACCTTCACCCGATGGGAGGACAGCAACGAGGGTCCACTAATTCAACTCAAAGTCTGAAGTGGTTGGAACAAGGCCACCGAAAACCCACTGGCAAAAGAGCCTCTGTATTGGTTACAGTACATTCGGGCTTCTTGGAGATACCATGGAACAGATATAAGAAAGGCAAATAAAAATGCAAAGTTATGTCAGGCTAGAAAAAATGTAACAGAGCAAGATCATGGCAGACAAAAGATCATGAGCAAAAGAGCCACTGTATTGGTTACAGTTCATTCGGGCTTCTTGGAAATACCATGGAACAGATTATAAGAAAGGCAAATAAAAGCGCAAAGTATTATCAGGCTGGAAAACAATGTAACAGAGCAAGATCATGGCAGACAGATCTGTTCGTTTTTTTGACTGTCTGCATGACAGATTCACTGTTTCCTCTATGACAGGATGTGTGCTGCCTATAGCAGACATAGGTCACTATTTGCGGGCATTATATTTGCTGCTCTGTAAAAACTTTATACACTGTTGAATATAAACGAGAAACTTTCCCCATGGAAAAAGAAAGTGAATATCAATGGAAAATATTAAAATATGCAACTATCGTTTTGTTAACATTATGAAACAATAAGATTAATCATTTTCTAATAATTTATTGTTAGTTGGGCAATATTTAAAAATATAACATATGTTTAATGTTTTTTTTAAGTGTTATTATTATCTAGGAAATATTAAATTATCTATTTTAGACATTATCCAATGCAACAATAAAATTAGTCATTTTTCTAATAATTTATGGTTGATTGGGTAATATTTAAAAATACAACATATGTTTAATGTTTTTTTTGAAATGTTATTATTAACTCACCAATATTAAAAAATGCAGTATATGGTTGATCTATCTTTTGACATTATCCAATGTAATACATGTTTGATTTACTGTTTTTATCTAATGCAACACATTTCAATAATGATTTTCAGAATCATTCGTACTCAATGGCTGGAGGCCCATTGTTTTAGAATTTAGGCCGAGTTCCCGTCGAGGGAAGAGTGGTTGACGGTCGAGAGCCATTGGTGTTGAACAGCTGGAAAGGTTCTGGTTCACGTCGTTTCAATAGTTATCCGTAGCAACTTGACTTTAGGTACTATTGCAACTTGTGCAACAAAGTTTTTATTAGTCGGCGGAATTTTCTCCCCATCCTGTCGATAGAATTTCATTGTTTCCATGGGGGCCACAGCCATTCTAAAGTTACTACGCAATCAGTTTAAACGTCAACGTCAATCCGTATAATACGTATTACACACCGTATTCATGTTAATGTAATGGGAGAATTCTTTACATAGCGTGGAGCCTCACATGATTTTGACGAAATGAAAGTTAATTTTCTCGATTCAATGCAATTTACCCTTTGTATTTTTTCGCTCAAATTATAATAAGGTAAGTCATGAGTTTAAACGTCAACGTCAACGTCAATCCGTATAATACGTATTACACACCGTATTCATGTTAATGTAATGGGAGAATTCTTTACATAGCGTGGAGCCTCACATGATTTTGACGAAATGAAAGTTAATTTTCTCGATTCAATGCAATTTACCCTTTGTATTTTTTCGCTCAAATTATAATAAGGTAAGTCATGTTTTTGGAATTGAATTATTTATAGCTAAGTAAAAAAATTGTAATTTTATAATATAATGGAAATTTGTGAAAATAAAAAGGGTAAATATTAAGTGAAACATGGACAATTAAATCTTATATATAATTTTAAAAACAAATACATGTATTGATAATAACAAGATAATGTTATTTTTTTTTAGATATTCAAATAAATATCTTTATTTTCAAGGTTCTATCTTTAGAAAATAAGCACATAATTCTTGTATAGGGCAATAACAATATTAAATGTCAACAAGTTAATACTAAAAACTATAATAATAACCAGTACGCATGTTCGCATGCGCAATACCTGCCGTCCTCTTTAATCCGCACGGTAATATTTCGCTTCGTCTGTTATTAATTCATGAAGATAGCCTGCGTAAATATCATGGAGTTTGACTGAAATATCAATCCATGTGCGCACTGGGTAGTCTGTGAGTCAGATGCTTTTGATAGGGGAGACAGGGGATACAGTCGATGGACTATTTTACTGCAACCTTCCATCCGTATATGAAATTATTTCATCCAATACATTGCATGTTTCGTTGGATCTGCGTATGACTTGACATGGTTTTAAATCCTCAGAATAGTGAAACCCTGAACCTACGAATTCTTACATCAGAGTTTTAACCACCGTGTCCAAATACAAACCCGCCACCTGGATGAAATATTTATTACAATTGCATTGGAAGGAGCGAAGGCTGTAATAAGACTTTAAAGTCTTTGGCCAATAAGATATGAGATAAATCACATTTAAAATTTAACTGAAAATATTATTTATCAAAACTTTGGTAAAACTTTGGTAAAATTGATACATATTTTATGGTCAACCATTGATTAATAGTTAGTCAACACTAACTCAATGCTATTTACCATGCTTATCGGCAGGTATAATAATAATAACAAGACACCAAATTGGTGTATGAGAACCCCTTGTTTGTGAGAGTTTTAGGTTGCATTTGGGGAAATAACTCCAAGGGAGTTTTTTTCCTCCCATCCATACACACTAGTTTATGTAGGTGCCACCACCATTAAGGGCAATAAAACATCAAGGATGAATTCAATGGTTATGGATCTAGTTTTCCTCAAGCAACCTCATTTCCAACTATTATATTCAAATAATTATATGTCAACCTATTTTTATAACAACAATCCCACTCACAAACTTCTCTTCCCCCTCATCCCTCCATAGCACAAGGAATGAGATCATTTTCATTGCTAAACAGTCCCTCAAGCTATCCCACTTTCCTCCAGTACTCCCTATAGGTTGGCCAAGAAATCTCTATGCTAGGAACTAGGGAATCTCAATTGAAACTTATCCATTACCCATACACTCGGCCATAATTTCCATATACATGCATGGTAGCAAACAAAGGAAACACTGTAGTAACATATCCAACACCAACATGCACCTCCCAATCATGGAATTAATGATAGAAATGCTTTTCTTAAAAGTTAGCCTTTCCTTCCCAAGGCTTGTATCGACACTTGGAATAAAATACTTTATTTTTGTTTTTATTCCATAAGCTAACCTTTCATAAGAAATCCTCTTTCCTCTCTTCATGGACTACTTAATTTTTTATTTTAAATACAAACCTCAACACTATTTTCCAATGTTAAAATTATGAGACAACCAGATTTATCCTTTCTAATAATTTATTTTTATATTAAAACATGTAATGCATGTTTGACATTTGGTTTTTTACATTAGGAGAAAACTAGATTTGTCCTTTTCCATTAATAATTTATTTTTATATTAAAACATGTAATGCATGTTTGACATTTGTTTTTTTACACTAGGAGAAAACTAGATTTGTCCTTTTCCATTAATTTAATAATATCTTCTAGGTCGAGGGAGCTATATATATTTGATGTTTTGTAGTGTTTATTCATTGGACATGAATTGTGGCTAATCCAATTAGGCCCATAATTTGTGATGGGGTATTATAATTGTTCTTTGTGCGTTGTGGTGTCTGTCCTCCTCCTGGCATCATGGTCAGTAGATGCATGGCAGTGTCCACCTGTGGGATATGAGACCGAGGACCTCCGTTCGGAAGAAACAATGTGGAGGCTGTTTCAATCATGGCGGACAACACATGGCAAGTCCTACCGAAGTTTAGAGGAGGAAGCCTATAGCCTGCACATCTTCAAGAGAAATCTTGCGTATATTGATGGTCATAATAGACATACACGCAGCCAGCAAAGCTACTGCCTGGGTGTCAATAAATTCACCGATTTGACGAATGAGGAGTTCCAGGCTCTCTATTCCGGAAAGATTATGGAGCCGCCCGCAATATCTTTTGACGAACAACGGCCTGGGGTTGATGATACGTGCGAGGCTCCTGCGTCTCTTGACTGGAGAACGAAGGATGCTGTCACACCAGTCAAAAATCAAGGGAGATGCGGTGAGCGTCTAATCTAGATATATAATAAAAACCCTTATGGTAAAAAGAATTAGTCGCTCATGAGTTAATTCCGCATTATATTGTAGATGCATATTGATTTGCTTGGAACACCAAGGTCTAAATTTTGCAAACATGTTGCTTATACTATATTGTGTATTGCTTAGACACTAGGTTTCTGAAACTAATAGTTTTTATCGATCATTGTATACAATAATCTGTTAATATTTTCTTTTTGATTTCACTCTTTTACGTCTATACATTTATTTGATGATTTCACTGTTTCGCGTCCGAATTTCGTAGTGGATCTTGAGATAAGCTCATAAAATTGTGTCCAGTGTAGTCACATCGAGCGATGCCCTCACGAAAGAAACGTGTAGTCACATCGAACGAAAGAAACCTTTTCTCCTTAACATTGCTTTAATGATGATGGTGCAGGAAGTTGTTGGGCATTCTCAGCTGCGGGAGCAATTGAAGGAATCACTGCAATATCAACTGGGGACCTTATAAGCTTGTCTGAACAAGAACTGGTCGATTGTGTTTCAACCAATAATGGGTGCTGTGGAGGTTGGCCATATAAGGCATTTGAATGGGTGATACAAAACGGTGGCATCGACACAGAGTCGGATTACCCATATACTTCTGGGAATGTTTCTTGCAAGACTACTGTGAATGTTGCTTGCAACACTACACGGGTATGCCAACAACATTTGTATATATTATGTACCATATGGGCATCCTTCACTAAATTTAAATTGGGTCAGCAGAGGTTTTTTTATCAACAAAAGTTTTGTTTGTCACGTGAGCAGATTGAAAACATAGCGGCCACCATAGATGGTTATCACAACGTGGCACGAGAGGAGCAGGCACTGCTTTGCGCCGTTGCCCAGCAACCCGTCAGCGTTTGTATCAGCGTCGGCAAAGACTTTTACCTTTACTCGGGGGTACATCTTTTGTCTTTATGCATACATCAAATATTTTGAGATGGATATAATCTATAATATAACAACATCAAATATTTTGAGATGGATATAATATATAATAATATAACACATTCGGCATCGACATGAACACAGGGCATTTACGATGGTGATTGCTCGGACTCTCCACAAAGCATCAGCCACGCAGTGCTCATCGTTGGCTATTCTTTCGAGGGCGAAGTCGACTACTGGATCGTGAAAAACTCATGGGGTACAGGCTGGGGAATGGACGGATACTTTAAGATAAGGAGAAACGTGCAAGACCATGAATACGGTGTCTGCGCCATCAACTCTTGGGCCTCCTATCCCACCAAGAAAAATAACCTTATTTATGACAAAATGCCATTCAACGATAATCACGTTGAGGCAATCTAGCCCAGTACCCACTCATCTGCACCACAGTCTGGCACCTCGGATCTCTGAGATGGGAAGGAGAAGTTGCTTTGCTATATTTCTTTATACGCTTATTATATTATATTCCTATTTCTGCTTTTTATAGGGCACTTAAACTTTGAAGCAACTGTACTTATCTTCAAAAGTACGCTTATTTTATATTTCCTATTCCTGCTTTTTATAGGGCACTTAAACTTTGAAGCAACTGTACTTATCTTCAAAAGCCCGAATAAATAAAGCATTGCTATGTTATCAAGTTTACTAAAGTTTATATATAATTCTATTTTATATTATAGTGATGGTAATGAGCTCAAATAAATAAATCATTGCTATGTCATCAAGTTTACTGAAGTTTATATATAATTTTATTTTATATTATAGTGATAAAAACTTCATTGAGAATATGTAATTTTCTTTTCAAGTGTGTGTGTTTTTTTATGTTGTTTGTGTTCATGGTATTTTTTTAAGGATTTATTTGTTTGTATATGAACATTGGTTCTCTATCTCCACACTTCGTCATGAAATTAAGGAGTATGATTGTAGTTGTTTATGAAATTGGAAAAGAGTATGATTGTGGTTGGTTACGACATTGCAAAAGAGTATGATTGTTTCCTCATACCAGGAAACAAACATTTATGCCATGTGGTATTAGAAAACAAACATTTACGCTATGTGGTATTAGAAAACAAACATTTACGCTATGTGGTAGGAAGAAACAAACATTCATTGTATCCACCCTTTCATTATTCTAGGGAGAGTAGTGGATTAGTTGGTGTAGTAATGTTGGATGCCCAGTATAACTTGGTGTTTAGATTTCACATGAAGTTTTCATTTCAATGTATATATTAATGTATTCATATATTTTTTAATGCTTAGGGAAACATGGCTTGTATGCTTCTTCACTTAATTTCAATGTAGATATTATGTATTCATATTGTTTTTAATGATTAGGGAAATAGGGCGTGTATGTTTCTTCACTTAAACCAAACCATGTTTTCATTTCAATGTAAATATTAATGTATTCATATTGTTTTTAATGATTAGGGAAATAGGACGTGTATGTTTCTTCACTTAAACCAAATCATGTTTCGAACAAAGTACTATCACTATAACGATATGTTTAATAATGCTTGCTTCCTTGCGAACAATGTATTTCTTTTTCATGAATATATTCTTTGTAGGGGTAAAGGAACAACCCTATTAATAATGTAAACCCTGTATATTCATATATTTTGTTTATTTTGTATAACTGCAAGCTGCATTCCATTGCCTGCTAATGACATATTGGTGCAGAGGTGCGAAGATTTGAAGGTGACTATGGCAAATATGTGTGGCTCGTGAAGACTTATTTATTTTTATTGTCAATTTTTTTAAGGGTAAAACAGACAATAGATCCTCATTCAAAATCACGGTCATAATTGTTTCCATGGAAGTGTATACATATTTTGAATAAGGATTTTGAGCAACAACTGAAAAGATATATTCGAACATCACAAGCTCATGCAATCCAAGGTCCAACATTGTTGCGCACTAAGTGACATATGCAACATTTTTGAGAATGGAAACCTGTCAGCGCTGGAATCAACACCGCCAATGACTATCAATATTACTCCAGGGTACAATAACTAGAGTACATTTTTTTTTATACATACATGAAATATTTGAGATGGATATAATCTATAATATAACAACATTCAACATTGACATGAACACAGGGCATCAACGAGGGTAATTGCTCGGACAAACCACGAAAGATCAACCACGGAATACTCATCATCGGTTATTATTTCGAGGGCGACGTCGACTACTGGATCGTGAAGAAATCATGGGGCACAACTTGGGAAGAGGAGATATACATTAAGATAAGGAGAAGCATCCCAGACCTTAAATACGACGTTTGCGCCATCAATTATTGGGCCTTCTATCCCACCAAGAGAAATAACTGTATTTATGACAAACAATAATAACGTTGAGGCAATATAGCCCAATACCCACTCATATGTTGTTTTTCCGCCACCAAAGTTGAGCACCTCGGATCTCTAAGATGGGAAGGAGAAGTTGCTTTTCTATATTTGTTTACATTATTATTTTATATTCCTATTCCTGCTTTTTATGGGGCACTTAAAGTTTGAAGAAACTATACTTATGTTCAAAATCCCTAATAAAGAAAGCATTGCTATGTCATCAAGTTTACCAAAGTTTATATATAATTCTATTTTATATTATACTGATAGTAGTGAGGCCGAATAAATAAAGCATTGCTATGTCATCGAGTTTACTAAATTTTATATATAATTTTAGCTTATATGATAGTGATATCAATGACATTGAGAATATGTAATTTTCTTTTGCCGTGTGTTTGTTTTGGGTGTTGTTTGTGTTCATGGTATTTTTTAAGGCTTTGCTTGTTTGTATATCAACATTGGTTCTCTATATCACACTTCGTCGTGACATTAGAAAGGAGTATGATTGTGGTTGGTTACGACATTGCAAAAGAGTATGATTATGGTTGGTCACGACATTGGGTGAAATCACGAAGGTGGGTTACACTTTCGTGACAATCAGGTCTCCAAAATTTCGAAAAACATTTTTTCGGTCGAACTAATAATATTTTTCGGCCGAAAGCTATTATTTTTGGCCAAAAAAATAAACGTCAAATCGAACGGTGCAATAACCGCCCCCTTGATTTGCATGTAGAAATTTGGTTGGCTGAATATTTTCTTTCCGGCAATACGTTTTCGACCGAAAGATGGTTTGGCCGAAACATTGTTCGGCCGAAAAATAGTTCAGCCGAACTATCTTTTGGCTGAACTATCTTTCGGTCCAACTATGGTTTATATATTAGCCACACATCGAGTTTGCAATGTTTTACAAAAAATTGTTGTCGTTTGCCTCTGTGAGAGCTCGTTCGTTGTGTGTATTCGTGGTCGCGAGCGCAAATCTGTGTATTCGTTGTCGTGAGGAGGTCACCGGGAGGTCGCTGAGCGCACAGACGTGAGCGTCTGTGTTGTCGTTTGTTGTGTGAACTCGTTGTCGTGAGGAGGTCGTCGGGAGGTCGCGAGCGCAGCGGACGTGAGGCGAAGGTCGCCAGGGTCGTCGAGAGGTCGTGAGCGTCGGGGATTGGTAAGTTTCTTGTATGTTTAAAATAGTTTTTTTATATGTAAATATGTTTAAAATGTATGTGTTTGGACTATTTTAATTGTTTATTACCGTAGCTATTCTCACCCTATTCTAACCCTGGTCATCTAAAATCGTCAGTGCTCATTCAGCGTGCCTCAAGGGTGTTGTCCCTTTGGTCCTACCCATAAAGTCAACCCCCAAAACCAACCTGCACGGACCCTGTAACCTCCACAATGGCTCTGTCGAGTCAGAAAGAGGTCTTATACTATCTGGGTAATCCGACGGGCATCCAGGGCCCCTCCACAAAGAGGAGGAACCTAACCTGGTACTCCCTTGGGAGGCGTTTTGCTGTCGATTAAAACTTTCATTTTTCAACCTTTTGACCTCCTCATAGTATAGGTCAATGCTTCAGACCGTTCATTCAGTGTATCTTGTGGTATGCACTTTACAGTGTTTCCATGTAAACATGAAACTCTAGTCACTTGGAAGCTCTACTCAGTGCAGCATGAACCTATGTTGGTGGTGCATTAATGAAGCTCTAGTCCGTGGAGATTAGTACGTGCCCACATGTTCTACGTGACCTTTTGTAAGTGACTAGGAAGGAGTTGTACATGCCTACCTGTTGTAGATGATCCCTCCCCCGTCCCTGTAGGTGTTTAAATATTACTTATGGACATTTTTTTAATGCCATCTATATTAACTCATTCCTCAACTAATCTGCATATATGATTTGTTTAACCAGCCTTTGCTATGCATTTTAGTTCCTTAAACAGATAACCCATTTCTTAGCATTTTAAATGGTATTTGTTTTTAATTTTATTTATGAAATTAGAAAGAATAAAAGTTATACTTTTTTACACGGATACAATTTATATGCTATCATGTTAATCACTATTACAGTTTATTTCTAGCTAGTATAACACATGCAATTTAGTTTTTCTTTCACCTACTTTTGCTTATAGTTATTGTTGCTATTTTAACTTTTTTAAATAAAAAATAAATTAAAGTTTTAAGAGATTGTAATGACATAATTCACCAGTCATTAAATGTTTACATATCAATCATTATTAATGTATCTTCCATTAGTTTAATTCACCAGTCATTAAATGTTTACATATCAATCATTATTAATGTATCTTCCATTAGTTTAACCACCCTGGAATTTATTTCTTCCTTTTCCTTTTATATAAAATTTAATTATTACTTTTTTTCAATCAAACCATTGGAATGAAAAATTTATTATTTTTTATATTTTTGTGTTTAAAGTTGTTTCTGGTTTAGTTAATAAGAAAGTTTT
>SNQJ01S0080721.1:41990-52111 GCA_010110895.2 Picea sitchensis | reverse complement strand
GTACAAAGTTATGATTATTTCAAGTTGGGGTTGTTGACTAATCCAAAACTAGTCATGGTTGAGACAAGCTGTTGATGAGTTGGCACATACATGAGGTGTATAGTTGATGATGTTGGTACATATTGATGAGTCAATTTTTATGATTATTTGACACATGATTGGTATATACTTGGTACATGGTTGGATGCACTTGTTTATGGTACAGGTTGATTACAGGTTGTTTGGCACAGATTGGTGCATGGTTGATGCACTTGTTTATGGTATAGATTGATATCTGTTGAGGATTGTTGCCTCATCTCAGTTGATGTTGAGGGTGTAAGTTAAGTATTTCATTATATATTTGGTTCTCTTGTAGAGTTGTACTCTATTCGATTGTTGCTGAAAAACCCTAAGGATTGTAATCCGTAATAAAAAGAAAATTGTACATACATCTTGTGTTCTTTGTGTTCTTTGTGTTCCTTGTGGTGATGACTTGTTGATGATATATTGCTGATATATGTTTCTCATATGTGTTGGCATTTAACTGGTTATAAATGACAACAATGAGTAATGAGTTAATGGTGATTGTTAACTAAGGAGTTTTAGGAAAAAGAGCCCTACACTGTTCACCCCCCCTCTCAGTGTAGTCAGTGTGTCCAACAATAACAACTTCATTTAGAGAAAAATGTGAACACTTAGAATAAAACTTTATTTGGATAGTTTTATTTTGATAATAAAATATTAAACAATTTTGTTTTCTAGCAGTGAGGAACAGTTCAACATTATATTTTTCTTGATAAATCCCAGAACTTAAAGACTTGGTTACACAAGTACTTCTCACAATATTGTCATAGAGAAACTTCCTTTCATGAACACTTGGGGTATTGTCATAAGCATTGTACTTGTATAAGTTGAAAGGGATACCATCTCTTGTTTAGAGTCTATATATATTTGCAATTAATTCAAGTAGTTCAATGGTAATTCCTCATTGATTTTTTCTCTAAGCATGTTTGGAAATGTGTTCCAGACATTCTTCCTTCGTACATATTGAATGAATAAATGGAACTAAATTACCTCATATTTTCGGCAGGGGTGATTTTAATAACCCCCCCTAAATTTATATGTATAATAAATGGGAGAATCCCCATGATACATAGGAAACATTGAAGGCTATTTTATCAATAATATAATATGTATATATAATTTTTTGACGAATCTTTTAGTCAATTATATAATCTTGTAAAAATTTGGCGAATATTTCACTAAATTATAAAACCTTGTAAAGTCTTGGAGAATTTTTTGATAAATTATAAAACCATATATAATAATATGAAAATGTATTCATTAAACTTTAATATACTTGTTTTACATATTTGGAAAAAGAAACATGATTTTTCCATCCTCTAGACGATGTTGCAAGCATTAGCGGTTATGTGTTTCAAGGTTCTCATTGTACACTCTTGCATATCCTTCTATCCGTTTTGATGATATATCAATGAGAGATTAAGTCACGGTCGTTGATCTCAAGAGATCAAGATCAAATATTGATCGTTGATCACTTTGGAGATAGAGTTTTAGTCATTAAGGGATATAAAATCATATCTAAGGAGGGTGAGAGGCATACAATGAATGCATAGGAGCAAGAGGGAGTCTTGCTCATGTACTTGTGTCTAAGTGGGCAGGGCTAAGGAAAGGGTGCAGGGGGCAGCGAGGGAGATATCAGCCAGGTGTGCTAGGCTATCAGTTGCATCATTGTAATTCCTCTAAAGGGACATTATCCCAAGACAGAAACCCAAGATTTTATTTAATAAAATAAAACTCAGAATCGGTTTTCCCTTAAGGGTTTTTCCAGGGGTGTTTACCTGAATCTCGTGTGCAAATGTGTTTGGTTTATTTGTAGTGCTTTCGCTTATATTTCCCTTGAAAACCTAGTTGTGCTAATAATTAATAAATATATTTTATTGGGATTGTTAGTTGTGTCCTAGGTTTAACAGAAAATTCAACACACTTCATGTGATGTGAGGTACATGGTGAACCCCTAGACCTTTGTTGTATCCTAGATTGTTTTGGTTGATTGACAATTGGAACACTTACTATAGGTGGATGCTTGTACTCAAGATATGTGGTAGAAGAGGCACACTTCTTATGGAGGAACTTGGAAGTTGTTTTATGTGGCATTGACATTTTCTACATGGAACACATGTTGATGAGGATGAGACATTGGCATAGGATGTGGAGTTATGTTGTGGAGGAGCACTAAGCACTAGGAGGAAGGGTGCTTCTCCCTAGGAGCATCGATACCACATGGCACACTTCCAGAGGTTGAGCATTTGGCTAGAGGGAATATTGTTTGGAGGGAACACCACTTGTAGGTTGTTGTGGACTTGGTACACATGTGGAGGAGGATAATTGGAGCTTAGAATCTTGTCTTCTAGAGAGTGAAGCCTTGTTAAGAGGAGAACTTGACATGTGGAGCCTTAGCTTGGAGATAACTATAATACAAAAACCAACAATACTTCTATAATTTGTCTTCTACCTTCAAGCTTGCAAATCAAATTCCAAACTAATTTGATCTACAAAAATGTTTGACAGTGAGAAGATGCCATCAACAACTTATTGATGGTCCTCCAAACAATTTGATGTGTCTTCCTATTCACACTTCTATACTGCCTCTATTACCTAAGTAAATATCCTTCTTTGAAACCATAAAGAATTTGGAGCCTCCCTTGACACTAACAAATTACAATCCCAAATGAATAAGATTTACCAAGAGAGAATATTAGACAATTCCATCAATCCTAACTGTCATTACCTTATACTCCAGAGAAACATTAAGTTTGGATTTAGTAAAAATACAAACTTATAAGATATCTCCATGCAAGGACACAACTAGACTTGTAGTCATATTACAATGACAACAATATTCATTTATCTATGGGAAAAAAACATCAGGAAATGGATAAATGAAATTTTTTTACATCAAATATCAAAGGCTACCTTCTCTGGTGGAAGATTTATCCCTAAATGGCCCCGTGAAATAATAATACCATCTACCTCTCGCAAGATCTCATCAAAGTGCTCCAGACCCTGCAACATAAGTTGTGTGTATATTAAGATTCAAATAAGCAATTACTTCTTGCGCAGTGTGATTATCTAAGACCGATTAAACATGAAAAGGAAAGTTTAAGACTAGGAGACTTCATTCAGTGATCCAAAAAATACCTCTATAGTGCCAATCTTAGCAAATATTTGTCTCTTGAATATTCCCAAGCCCATCAAGATACGTGCGGGTCTATACAAGACAAAAGGAGGAAATGGATTTTACATCAATTCGATGGACTCTAATACATATAATATAGTATTTTATTCTATAGTTTAAAGGTCATTATAAAATCCTTTTCATATGTACAATAGATAATATGTTCACTATTTGAGGTTATTCAATTATAAGGGAGAAGTCCCATGTCACAAAAACAAAACAAATAATTTTTTGTCGTCATTTACTAATGAAGCCTACAACAAAAAATATCACCTTGTTACTTCATTGTCAGTTCAGAATGATTTTCAAAGGTACATATGATAATGCATTCATATTTGAAGTTTACTATAATGCATCTACTTGAAATTTGTCAAAGAATAAGAAGAAACAAGCATCATAGAAACAGATCGGCCTAAAAATTAAAAGGCATAAAGTAGCACTATGAAGTTGGTTCCAGAAACACATCTTGATAGAATTTTTTGTATGTGAGATCCATCATAGTATCTAGTAACAACACAAGCTTAGAACATGAGAAAGAACATAACTTTGATATCATATTTCTTACTTGTATAATGTCTTCGGCATGTCGTGTGTATGACAAAGAAAGAAACTCAATGTTGTTGTGAACTCCCTGAGTTGCAATAACCTAGAAAGTACAAAAAAAGTAATACATAAAATTCCAAACCTTCTCATAATCAAATCACAAGATGCACAATAAACCTTAACACAAAAATAGACTAGTTCCCTGCATTTTGTAAGGCTACATTTACCCCACCAAAAAAAAAAACTTGCATTGTCCATCAATTAAAGCCATTTTGAAGAGCAAAGGTTACCACAGTACAACTGACCCATATTTCCAGCCCAAGAGAACACAACATAAATGAATAAATTTCCAACCTAAGAGAACCATAAATTTCTGGACCAAGAGAACATAACAGAAATGAACAAATTTCCAACTTAGGAGAACATAGTGAATATTGACCAGGATTAGTTTAGAGACTATGAAATGAAATAAAAAGAAAGAATTTGCAGGTAGAGTGGAAAAGTTTGTAGTGCAGGTAATTCTTTGTAAACCACTTTTATCTTATAATTGTTATGCATATAGAGTTTATGAGTATATATAGAGTTTATGAGTATTAATGTGGAATGAAATTCTAACCAAAATATGCCACTATAATTGTAAGACTTGTAATTATTATGAACATCACATAGGATAAAAGTTATACAAAACAACCTCATTTACAACAAAGTTCCAGGTAGTAAATCCAATAGGAATTTGGGACTCTGGTATAGTTCCATGGGTCAAAGCTTTAAGAACATAGTTCCTTGTTGTCCCTATGAGTTTTGAGGGCCTCTAAATCAACCCAAAACTTCGAAAAATCCTTAGACCATGTAGAAGTTGGAACTATGCCCTTTATGGATTTTTTACGTCACCAAGTTCTAACAAGCATATAGATTTTTGGGTTGTTTTGGATAATGCATAGACAACACCTCACATTGGTAAAAAAAAATGACAAAGCAACAACAACAAACCATAAAAACACCACAAATCATGACACTAAAACTATAAAGAAAAATTGCAAATAAATAAATAAATACACAAAGGTTATGTCAATGCTGCAGAGAAAATGATTTCCAAATCAAAATAATTGTCCTTTCCCTAGCTCTATAACAAGCGTGCATTAGACACTAACAATATTGAATAAGGCAAGGCATAAGAATGAAACAAATCAAGAAAAGTTGAGAGCAATAAATAAACAACTCAAAATTGTTCCCCAGTCCAAAGAAATTGTCCCAACATATGCATTATTGTACAAGAAAGACACCATCATGCCAAAATAGAGCATAGGAAGGAGAGAAATGAAACAAAAAACCATATAATGGTTCACAACTCTATCCATTCCAACAAACTTATAGTCTGTCTATGGGTGCAAATGAAGACAGAGAGATGAACAAAGCCAATGAAATGAGAAACCCAATGAAGCAAATTTGTTGAAATGACAACATATCAAGAGATGAAGAGAGCCAATGAAATGAGATACCAAACAAATCAAATTTTCCATATGATAACATATCAAGAGGGTGCCACATAGACTTGTGAAAAAAGGACACTATAGTTCCAAAACATATGATATGAAGGAGAGAAATCAAACTCAAAACCATATAATCCTTCACAACTCTAGGAGTTTGAACAAACTTATAACCTCCCTATGGGTGTAAATGAAGACATAAGTGATGAACAAAGCCAATGAAATGACAAGCCAAACAAAGAAAAGTTTCCAAATAATAGCATATCAAGAGGGTGTTGCATGGAGTTGTAAAAAATAGACACCATCGTGCCAAAACAGAGCATATGAAGAGGAAAATTCAAACAAAAAACCATATAATGCTTCACAGCTATCGGAGTTCGAACAAACCTATAGCTTGCCTATGGGTGTAATTAAAGACAGAGTAATGAACTAATCCAATATAATTGAAGACAGAGTAATGAACTAAGCCAATATAATTGAAGACAGAGTAATGAACTAAGACAATAAAATAAGAAACCAAACAAAGCAAATTTTTGCCAAATGACAACATATCAAGAGGGATGAATAGAGCCAATGAAATGAGAAACCAAACAAAGAAAATTTTCCAGATGACAAGATATCAAGAGGGTGTTGCATTGAGTTAAACAAAGGAGGGACTGAACAGTTTCAAGCCACTTAATCAAAAATCTCTTCTAAGAGTAGACAGAAAACAAAATTGAATGTGCCAATTGTAACAAAACTACACTGCTAACAACGAAACCATTTCATAGAATCAAAATTAGAGTAATTATAATGGCCAAAAGAAGTGTATTGTTTAAAAAAGCCAAAAAATTGACAATTGTAAAAATAAAGTATCATGGCAGAGTACCTGAGACACCACCAAAGAAGGTGATTGCTAAAAAGACGAAAAAATAAAATGCATAGCCTAGTCAAATGTTCAATTAGAGTGCTCACAACTGAAACAACTGTGAAGCATTACGTGATTTGATTCTCATCATCCACAAAGATCTAGCGAAGACCTATCCACATATAAAACATAACTGCTCCTAAACCCCCAAAAATAAAGCTATCCAATGTGGCACAACTTCCATGACATTCATATAATGCTACATAGAACACATCAAGAAAGAAGATGAATAGACATAAGTCTTCTAAGTGGACTAAACTTCCCTGTAATTAACAGAAATCTTGCACAAACCCCAAACCTCCCTCGAACATAAATCTTACTCAAACCCCAAACTCAATGTAAAAATTGCATGATAACACAGAATTGTGGAGTTATGAACAAAAAGATTCAAACATGAGCAAAACTGCCCAACAAAAGAATTGCAAGCCTATACTCAACAATCCTAGCATCCACATAATGCTACATAATACAGGTCAACAAAGAAGATGAACACATCCGAGACTGCTCACTGGACTAAACTTCCATAAAATTAACAGAAAGCTCATACATGCCCCAAACTCAAAGTAAAAATTGCATGATAGCATAGAACCATGGATTTATGAGCAGAAGGATTCAAATGCAAACAAGATTGCCCCAGAAAAGAACTGCAAGCCTATAGTCAATAAATTATCAATTCATAGGCATTATATAAAATCAACCCGCTTCTACAAAATATGCCTAAAACACCCTGAAATGATAAAACATGCAACATATTTTACAAGAAGCGCTGATTTTTTTAGGCCAATATGAAACTCCCGTGACATGTTGCTTTGGGAACTACCAAGTGTGAATACGCCAAGAATTGAACTTGAACTAGATGTGGTTTATTCCCTTCGGCCTATTGCTAGTCCACAACCAAATTGACTAAAAATTAGCAGGCCTTTCACAAGGTGGTATTAGGTCCTTAATATGTGCAACATCAAGAAAAATATTAAAGAAGAACAAAACCCACTTCTCCACATACAGGCATTTCTGAAACAACTCTTTTCAAGACATACTCGCAACTCAAAATCTCAATCAACTACAATAGCTAATAACAGAGACCACAACCTTTAGAAATTGGGTAGACAACAATCAAACAAAGGCTATTAAGCTGATCCAACAGACCACATTAGCCAAATGAACTCACTGAGCGCGAAAAAAACAGGAACACAATTCACTTATGGAATGGAGTAAAAAAGAAAATTACAATTCACTTATGGAATGGAGTAAAAAAGTTACAATCAGATTTGTACAAAAAAAAATTCAGAAGAAAATTGTAAATCCAATGAATGACAAGAATACATGAACACGAGTATTATATAAAACTTGGTCTATCTTTTTGCAGAAATAATAGCTATTCAATTGGTCATGATGAAAATAACAGAATCCCCTCACACGCATTAAAATATCTGGTGTCGACAATTCCTAAAGCTTCCACACACTCTAATCCCTGGAAATAACATCAAGAAAACCCATTTCCCAGCCATCATATGTGATCACATATTGT
The DNA here is from genome assembly GCA_010110895.2 of Picea sitchensis. NCBI lineage: Eukaryota > Viridiplantae > Streptophyta > Pinopsida > Pinales > Pinaceae > Picea > Picea sitchensis. The sequence goes on along the minus strand of SNQJ01S0080721.1, from coordinate 44,408 downwards.
ACCCAGATTTGACTTGATAAAAAGATGAAAAAAATATAGAACTGGGTTGGCCAATATCTACAACTTACTGTTAATATTACAACGTGCAACCCATCTATGTTCTCCTTTATTTTTGACAAAACACCCTCCGAATTTATAACAGACACTAAGCAAAAAATCTATCAAGAATAGTATAAAGTACAAACAACAATGATGATGATAAGGATTATTGATGTTTTCCTTGGCTTAAAATATACTACTCATTTTCCATCATGTCGAATGATTGCTCAAAGAAAGGTGGCCAACCAACACGACCATTTACATATACATAGGCAAAATCCTTCCCATTGAAATGTATGGGCGAAATCAGTGCCATAAACCCTTGATTCGAGGAGATGGGGGTGAAAGTTTTACCCTAAATCCTTAATTCTAGGATATGTAGGGCGATTCACCCACCATAAAAATTGGATTCTACAAAATCTAGACGAATTGGAAATTTTGTCATGAAATCGGGAGGGCGAACCATATTTGCACCGAATTTTCTGATTTTCTCTATGGGACGAATCATTTGCCATATATGTTTTTTAATTTAATATTTTGGCTAAATTGTTTTTTTCTTAAAATCTACTTCATACAATATTCCCCCCTTCAAAAATTTAATTCCTAAAATTTCGCCCATGAGCAAAATTTTGCCCCTAAAATCATCTATGATTTTCGGGGTTTTTGTAAATACATAGTTGATAATTCATCAATCAAATAAAATTCTATATCAGACTTTAGTTCATTTTGGGCTATTGGATTACTGAGAGGGGGGTGAATCGATAATAGAGGTTTTTTATCCTTTTAACCATATTATGTAAGTGTTATTTATCTTTATGATCAATATACCATTATCATTCAACAAGTGTAGAGTAAATAAACCATGAACAATGAACAATGAACAATCATACACATACACAGTACACCAATATTTTTGTGTGGAAACTCAATGTAGGAGAAAACCACAGAAAGATTTTTCTTATATGTATTTAATAATTATATTCATTGGTAGCACCAACTTCCTTTGTTCTCCAGCTACAACTAGAAGGAGGCTCTGACCCCCTATATTTCCAGGCTACAACCTGAGGGAAGCTCCAACTCCCCAATTCTCTGGATACAACCAGAAGGAGGATACAATCCCCTATGTTCTTCAACTACAACCGAAAGGTGGATACAACCACCTATCCTTGCCCCGTCCTTCCACCCTGAAATATAAGTGTCAAATTATGAAATCACTGCCACACTATCACTGTGAGATATACCACTGTAAACATGTACCAACCTATACAAACAACTTGTAACCAACCTATCCCACTGACCTGTAACCAACCTATACCTGAACTTAGCATGTATCAACAAAACCCAATAGATACGCAACCTGTATATGTTGCATCTCATGTATGTACACACCTTGTCTATACTGTAGCCTGCATATGTACATGGCCTATCTATATTGCAACCTGTGTACACCTTCAGTAAGCTAGGGTTTTCAACTTTTTTGAAACTTAAAACACTTTTTTGTCTCTGTCGCATCAACCTGCAACCTATCATTATGTCTTATTTGTAGTTGTTCCTTATGCATACATCATCATATACATTCCTTAACCAAGTGCATCTATGTCTCTCTAGTCATATGCCATACATGTGTGTACAATCATGAATAAGTATAATAATCCTCACATGGAATAGAAATCAAAACCTTACTGATATGCATCCTCACACCATACAAATAACTTCACAACCACTTCACAACAAAAACCCTCAACCATGTACCAAGAAATACAAACTATGTCTCAACACTTGAACCAACAAGATGAACCAATGAATAATACCAACATACCAATATTGTATTTATGTAGATCTAGATCATACCATAAGTGCCATACAAACAATACCCTCTCTAGGGGAAAAACTCAAACTCTTATAACCATATCTCATGGAGAAAACAATATCCAACTACACATAAGAATATGACATACCTTTTGAATCTGTAGATAGATTTGTTATACCTGATCACTATAGACCTTCCTAGGAGCTTGCTTTCAGACTCTGAGAACCTGACACCCTCAACAACTCAAGAATTCATGGATTTTACCACATGTACGTGCCCTATTATACTGCCAGCCCACGTACGTATGCGCCCTTCTCCATTGCAGCCTGCATACACCTAAAAAACTAGGGTTTTTTTGTATGTCTGCAGTTCTGAAACTTTCACCGTCAACCCTTCGTGATACCTCGAAATTGCGTAATTTCAGATGTATCAATGAGTACTTGTAATAAACCCTTCACAATAATAGATATTTAATGTGAACATAGTTACCAACTTAACAAGAACCCTACAAAGTTCTCTTTTTGTGGGGGTCCAATTTTTTACCCTGTTTTTAAAAATGGTGCTACCAG
>SNQJ01S0080721.1:16578-34868 GCA_010110895.2 Picea sitchensis | reverse complement strand
TCAATTCACTTTGTCATCTTCAAAAATTCATTTCTCCTCAACCATGAGGATCCACGTGGCATGCCACATACCACTGGAAACAACATGATGTATACTATCCATTCATGGGTGTTGTCTATGTATGTGCATTGTCCTTCATGTCCAAATACCTTTATCAATCTTGTGGTCCAAAACCCATGACTAGGGTTGACATCAATGACAACAACCAATCTTCCAACACCTTCATCAAGTTTAACATTTTTTAAGTTCATTCCAGATCGTCCAATATTTGTATCAAAGTTATTATTTTTACAATCAGCTGCTAAAATCCATAATGCATGGAGGCATAATAGAGATGTAGATTATTATGAATGCCTGGAAGAAATAAAAAAGTCCATTAAGGATACATATGAGTACTTTGATGTTGTTGATTATGTTTGGTGGGAGTCTTTTTTCAATAGTCAAAGTGACATAATTTCAATCTCAACAAATGAATATACATTGTTGAAGACTCCACTTCATTGGCCACAAAATATGCCAAATGAATCTGAAGAAACAAACATTGTTGAAGTTCAACAAGAATCTCAAGGTGTTATTGAGTTTACACAAGTAGAGGAAAGAGAAATTTATATTGGTTCGCGAAGGTCATGTGCAAAATGTGAAGCCATGGAAGACCTTTACAGGGGTTCAATACACGATATTAAGGAGGGTAGCATGATTGCAGTTTTAGCGACTAAAGATTCACATGGTTATCCATTCTAGATTGCAAAGGTTATAAATATTGAGAAAGAAAATGATGATATTATTGCAATTGAAGTGCATTGGTATGCAACAAGTACACACTCACTCAATGGTGTGTACAAGCCAGAGATGGTGGTTGAGAAACATGTCAATAGAAAGAGAAAAAGAAAGGGTCAAAATGAAACTCGTCGTCACACTGACCTCTTAAATTTAGATGATGTTGACATACTTCTTTATGACTTCAATTTGAGAAAGAGAGGAACTCTTCACTCCAAGACAACATATATTATCAAGAGGTTTCTGCCACAAGAAATAAATGTAAGATGGGATTCTGCTAAACCTAGTCATAGATCTAAAAGGAATTTGACATCTGAAATGTTGGGCATGCATGTAGACTCAGATGGTGCATTCATTGATAATATAGAAGAGTTTGGATCATCTACATCTCCATCAAATCATTCATCTGAAGACAATGTAGACTCTGATGATATTTCAGAAACCATGTGTCAATCTGAATAAGTGTATGAAACATTTTATGTATTTTTTTATCCATATGATGTTTCATGGTAACTAGAAATGAGCATTGAACTTACATATGATCTTACATGAAGTTATGAATCTTTTTTTTTATGTTTTATGAATTATATGTTTTGATTATGGATAATATAATAAAATTTCTTAGCTCACATGTTTTGAATATGGACAATATAACAATACTTTTAAGAAATAATTTATGTTTCATTCAATGTAACTTGTATTTACTTTTTTTTATTAAAAGTAAAAAAATTATTAAAAAGTGACGTTGAATTTTTAAAGTATATTGTGATATTTTCATGGCATTATGTATTACCTTGAGCTTTGAGTGATAATAATATTTTAAAAGTAAGCATTTAAGGGTTGATTTTATGATTTTTTTTACAGTAATGATGAGTTTTTTTACAACTTTATAAAAATGTGTCATTTTCATATCCCAATTTTAGAATGGGTGCTACCGGTAGAAATACTTTTCAATTTGATGGTTGATTTAGAGGTTTTGGTTTTAATGGTACCAACTGCTAAAAATACGATTTCAAATTATCTAAAATTTTAATGTTTTGAATTTTTTTTTCAAAAACATATTTTTTTTAGGTGTTGATTTTAAGGTTTTTCCGAGCTATTGTATGAGCTTTGAAGGCCATGTTTGAAAAATGTTGTAATTTTGACCCCGTTTAAAAAAATGGTGCTACTGGTAGCACCACGTTTTGATTTGGGGTTTGATTTTGATGTTTTTTATACAAAAATATGGGTTTTTTGGGCCAGAGTTCTCGTTTTGAGGTCATAGTTTTCATTAAGTCGATAACTTTGTTTGTGCTCAATAGGTGCTAACAAGAGATCCTTTCTCTCTTATTTATACTTCCATGTAGCTTCTTCAAGGGGTTACCTTCTAACCAACTTAACCCAACTTCCTTCTTTTTAGGGCTAACCCACTTGTAACAACGTGTCCACTTATAATCATTTTATCCATAAATAGTAAACTCTCCACTTCTAGTTGCAACTAATTTATTTTTAATTATTTTCTTATTACAACGACTTAACCCATGATCAACTCCTAGTTTCATTCATTATGACTAGTCAACTTCTTCTAAGAGTTTCTATAATAATTTTACCTCTTTGACCTTCTAGGGGCTTCTAGACAACTCAAGAGGGTTCTCCAACTTCACAAGGCCATAACTCTCTAACCATGAGGAGTTATGTGACGTTCCACATATCACTGGAAATGGCATGACATGTACTATCAATCTAGAATAGTATTACCTGCAAATATACTAATATTCATACCATTATACATCAAACAATATTAAGTCCCATAACCATATTGTTGGAGTTACCGGAATTTTCTACCAGACTTGTTTCAAGGGTTGACATCAATGACAACCAACCCAATTAATCAAAAATCTCCCCTTTTGGCATTGATAACAACACTATGATGCAAGATTGAAGTCATATCTCTCATGCTCCCCATCACTCCCCCTGGAAACATACCTCTGTGCTCTCTCTCCAAGAATTCAACTCTCTATCCATGCATCTGATAAAACTCTCTCGCTTTGACATCAATGGAAAATGTAACTTCCCATCGTGGTTGCTCCCCCTAACTGAACTATGTTTCTCCCCATGACTGAACTCTTCCTAAAACTGCTCCCCCAAACTGAATTGTCATATTTATGGCACTTCCTCATGTAAATCTAATACATAGAAGATAAGCATTCAAAAGAATTCATTTTGGAGTATAAATTACTCCGAGTCTCTATCGAAGATACTCAAAATATTCCCTTGGAAGGGGTTTTGTAAATATATCTGCAACTTGTTCTTTTGTTCCCACATATTCAACTCTGATGTTCCTCTCTGCAACATGTTCCCGTAGAAAGTGAAATTTGATTGGAATGTTCTTTGTCTTGGAGTGCATCATTGAATTATTTGAGTTATTGATGGTGCTTTTATTGTCACAATATATCGAAATGGGCTCATCATACTCAACCTGTATATCTGTCAGAGTTTGTTTCATCCATAAAACATGTGTACAACATGATGTTATACCAATATACTTTTCTTCGGCTGTAGACAATGATACTGATGATTGTTTCTTGCTTAGTAAAGATACCAAACAGTCACCCAAGTAGAACCTTGCTCCACATGTACTTCTTCGGTCATCAATGCAACCTGCCCAATCTACATATGTGTAGGAAAAAAGTGATAGATCCTTTCCTTTTGGATACCATAATACAAACTCTTTTGTACCCTAGAGATATTTGAATATCCTCTTTATTGCTAGAACATGTGATTCCTTTGGTGATGCTTGAAATCGTGCCACATGTCCAACTGCATGCATTACAGATGGTCTGGATGTTGTCACATAAAGTAAGTTTCCAGTCATTGACCTGTATTGCCTGTGATTTGTAGAATTTGAATCATCACATTTACTTAACTTGCAACTTGTTTGCATAGGAGTATTGATTGGTTTGCAATCTTCCATTCTGAACCTCTTTAGCATTTCTCTGATATACTTGGTTTGATAAATAAAAATTCCTTGGTTTCTTTGACATATTTGAAGACCTAGAAAGAAGGATAGTTCTCCAAGTAATGACATTTCAAATTCATTCTGCATATCCTTTGCAAATATTTGGCTCAACCTATCATCATCACTTCGAAAAACAATATCATCAACAAAAACTTCAATTAATAAAATACTATCTTGAGTTACCTTGATGTAGAGGTTGTTGTCTGCATTTCCTTTTATGTACCCTTGTTGATGTAGATATTTGTCCAGTTAGAATACCAAGCTCTGGGGGCCTATTTTAGACCATACACATGTAACATCCTGCTCTGGCGCACTGAGCGAACTTATTCTTTGAGGACACTTTCTCGCAAGTGATCCGGATTATTATGCTATTTAAACTTTTGATTTTGATTATGAGGCGTTATGGGTTGATAACATGTTGTTTTACCGCTTTGACATAGACAGGTGTTATTGACTCGGTTTTATTGAGTGTGCAGGATTACGAACCTAGATGATGTCGAGGCATCGATGGAACCCCTTGGACTCCCGATCGATTCGGGGAGTGTACCATTGGGGTTTGATTGTTTTACTGAGATTTTAGTGCTTCTTAGTAGATGATATGATATGGATATATTCTGACATGATTCATTGATGATGTAGGTTGACGATAGCTTGCCGACCAGACTCACATATGGAGTAAAGGGGTCATGCACGACTACTAGAGATGTTGAGGGAGAGGTGTGGACAACAGCCCTACCACAGCCTACTAGCACTCCCACCGTGGCTCAAACTGTAGGTTAATGATTACCTAGTATGAGAGGACCCACGATGTCGTGAGGGTAGACTGCAACAGTCGCTCACGATGATTTTAAGGGGCATGCAATAAGGCGGGGACATTATTCCTTAGAGGCCCTTAGTCTCCCACAAGTTCACCTAGCGGAGTGTTGACTCCAGGGGTTATTGATGTCTACCAAATCAGTCAAGAGGCGAGTGGCACCCTTGGACCCCGTAGTGCGTCCTGAAGGGAACGTCGCGCAAAGGAAACATAATAAGAGGTGAGTGGCACCCTTGGACCACGTAGTGCATCCTAAAGGGCACATTGCGCAAGGGAACCGATGAGGTGAGTGTCACCCTTGGAGCACCTCGTGCATCCTGAAGGGCATGTCGTGTTGATATTGATAAGTGAATGAACCTAGACGACCTTAGGATGAACATTGTGATAAGAATTAAAAAAAAAAACTTTTTCCCTAATAAAATGTCGCCCATCACGAAAATTAAGGTCTAGTCTAAATTACGCTAGTGGTAAAATTTTGTCTACCTTTAAAAAAATAATAATAAATAAATAAAATAAAATAAAATAATAATCAGTAAAATAAAAACAACTTAAATAATAATTCTGAACTTCGTTAAATCTTCTAACATGAAGGGAGTAAGAAATTTAATTTATTCATTAAAAAAAAATCTGTTGATATAAAATGTAAAAAGGGAAATTAATTGTTTTATCTTTTTGATAATTTAAAATATACTAATTAAATGATAAAAGGGAAAAGGGGTTAAATTCCACACCTGCCTTTTTGAGTTCTAATTAAAAGGGGACAGGGGGGAAATCAAAAAAATAGGAAACTAGGGAAAATAGGTAACATAAAAAGGGAAAAAGGGGGACTTAAGGGAAAAAGCGGAAAGTCAACTTAGTAAAGAATCTACTATTTAAGAGCTTTCTAATTTTAAATTGAATTAACAATTACATAATAGGGAAAGCCTTTAAAACCTGTAAGGGAATTTGGAGACACCTAGGAGTGATTCTAGGAGTAACTCTAGGTGGGTGAGGAAAATAAGATAATTAATTAATTAAAGAAATTAATAATAGAGGAATGAAGGGGATGGGTGACACTTGTACGAAGAGGAATTTTTAGGAATTTATTTTTTAAAAACTTTAATTAAATGAGATTTTAGGAAAGAAAGGAAGTTCAAAACTCTATATAATGAAGGAGGAAGAAGGATGAAGGATGATCCTCTGTTTTTGTAACGTTACGCTGCAGAAATATTTACTTGACTGATTTACTTGTGGGAGTTGGGGATACCCAACTCGGAGAGGAGTGGTAGCTTGGCCTTGCGAGGCGAGCTGGGAGCTAGACGAAACCTCTGGATAGTGTGTGTGGCCCCTTTGCGGCTCGGGGGGCTAAGGGGGAAGAAGAGTACCCCTAGCATTGGCTGGGAGGTGTCAGTGAAGTCTCGACGGTCGACGAGCGGGAGTTGCACGGAGCACACGGGACGTCATCAGAGTGGGCGAGCAGGCAACGGTACGCTCTCTTCATTTTTGTATGGTAGAATGTATTAGAACCTATGCTTGGATCAGCTTATTTAATGGAAATGTAAAATGATGTTCTTTTTAAAATTGATGACTGAAACCTTCATTAGCCTAGCTCGATGGTTGTTGACTCTCATGGCCTTCATTATCCCGCATGCCGTGACCACCCTGTGGTGTTGATTGTGACCTTGAGGTTGTTTAGCCTTCGTCCCTAGCTCACCAGTCCTCACCTGAGAATTCGGCCAGGAGCCTGATCTACGGTCGTCACCTTAGCGTTAAAATACTTATGGATCTCAATGCCCCGCTTTTCTGTGTGAGGATGGTGAAGCGAAGGTGAACCTATCAGCCGTCTACCTCTGTGGATTTCCTTGCTTGATTGTTGACTTGTGTCTTTCAGTACGACCTCAACATATGGATTATCCTGCTTCCTTGTTGTGTATTTCTCTGCACCTTGACTGATAGAATCCCTGCGATCCCTTCGATGAGTGATCCTTATGGCCCTGTCCTTCTCTTACTGTTGTCAGCCTTTTTATATTGGTAGTCTGAGATGTAAAAAATATTTAACTTCAATCTGTGTTTTGGTTCTTGTTGGATTGACTGGTTTTTATTACTTCGGCGATTATAATTGTGTAACTGATGTAAAAATATTACCTCTGTTGTTGTAATTCTGTAATGGATGTAAAAAATATATATTACTTCAGCGATTGCAATATGTGATAGCTGTAAAATAATGACCTCTGCGAAATGATCTTTGCACCTTCTTGGATTTATCATCTACGCAAATGATAGGGGCGAGTTTCCTTTCTTTGTGAATGTTTCATTTTGGTACAACCCCTGCGATCAATGTGTTTTTCCCTCGGATTCTGACGTCTTACCCAGTTATTAAGTATTCATAGAAAACTATCCATTGAAATATTTTCTGTGTATTCCCCTTTTTTTCAACAATTGCCGATGTGAAATTTATTTATACGTTTTGTTGTGTGTTCTGGTTCATTCGATGATCGTCGTAAGTTTTACTCCTATTCTTACTTTCTATTTGATTGCAGCGTTGCAACTTGTGGATAGAATTATTTTAGCCTACCTTGAGTCAATGATTCAATTAGTTTTATTATGAAAATATGGTTAACAGAGGTGCGCACGATTTGTTTGACTCACGGTGAAACAATGTAATTTGGTGGTGTTATTTTTATTATGTTGGATGCTCTCCACGAATTGAGGTTCGACCCTTGATGAAATATGTGGTTGTATACCCCTGTTGTAAACGCCCACGTGTTTTCTAAATCGTTGACTGGGTTGCGGTAGAATGCACCCACGAATTCATCTTTTAACTCAGGAAATCACTCACCGGAATGACCACGGATTGGGTACACGAAATTGGACTGTGTGCATGCATTTTTCTTTTCCCACTTGCTGGACTGCGATTTTACCCTTCTTCCGCATGAATTTGTTGAGAAATTTGTGGATAATCATTTAGTGTGGTTGAAGTCTGCTAGGTGTGGATAATTCAATTATTTGATAGGTATCTATTATCTGTCCTAGCATCCTAACATATTTCTTATTAAACGTATATGATAGCCTTCCAAATCTGCTATCAATGTTTGTATGGGTCTTTATTAGAAATCTCACAATCCTTAAAGCATTCTTTGAAGTCTACAACTTTATCAATGAAACAAGCTACACAAGTTCTCTTTGATTCAATTATTTGATAAGTATCTACATTCTAACATAATTCTTCTTAAACTTATCTGAAAGCCTTCCAAATCTGTTATCAATGATTGTATGTGTGTCTAAGAGGAAACCAACTCCATGATGGTTTCATTGTTACACCAACCTGGCTCATTATCCCACAATACCTGGCTCATTATGCAACAATATGTTATTATTAAAAAAAATTGATCATTTATATTTTTCATTTCAAAATATCAATTCATTATTATGAAAAATCAAAAATTCTAAGTCAAGTATAATAAAATCAACCCACAGTCGCCATGTGTTGGCCATGAAACATAATTTTCTGATTATAAAGTGTTACAATATGTTCCCAAAATCTATTCCAAATCAGTGGAAATGTGTTGGAAAGTCCTCTGTTAACTTGTGGATATAAATTTGAATGAATAATGACATATTAAGTTACCTGATTATTTCTTCTTAATAAGGCCTAAACATTTTGTTTGACTTGGGCTCCACTACTTAGTTTCAAGTTTGGGGCGATAACCTAGACCTTTTGTTATTAACATGGTGTTGAAATGGTTATGATGATTTTTCAATCTTCTTATGATTCATTGATGATATTTATAATTGTATTTGAGTAACAGGCCATTTTGGCATTGAGACAGTTGTATTGACTTGTGGACAGAGTTGGCAACTCTGATTTAAACTGGTTCATGATTTTAGCTTTGATGTTGACTGTGCTACTCATTTAGATAGTTTCTTTGATTTATGATGGTGATTGCTTTCATGGTCATGATGAAAAACTGTTTGGGTGAACAACAATTTTATCGTGTTCATGAATTAAGAACTTTGGTTGATATGGATGTTCTTTCCTTACAATAAGTTTTTATCCAACATCATAATTGGAACTAACTCAGACTCACTCAAATGAGTCATAATCCATGTTAATCTCGGTTGGAAATTGTTGACTAATGGAATTTAGACTGGTTAATTGATTTGTATTGAAAACCTACTTAAATCGTAAATTTTGACCTTTTAGCCTTGAGTAATGGTTGGTTGTTGACGAATTCATTTTTAGCTTGCGCTTCGCGTTAAGTGTGCGGTTGTTCATTTTAATTAATGTTGTATTGGGTTGTAAACATTTAGTGTGCTTAGTTTGCTTGTGTCGGGCGGGATGTAGACGCCTCCTTGTTCCTCAAAACAGTCGCCAGCCCTGAGACCTTAAATGGTCAAAATCAATGGGAACCTAGGATTGAGCGTTGCTTATGTGTCCTGGAGGTCCTAACCATTGCAGGGTAGGACGGGTGGGTATTCATTCTTATTTTTTGTCGTTTGATCGTCGTACATTGCTTCCAAGTTCTTGATGAGCTTTTATGATTGATCGTTATGTTGTTTTTGTGCGGGTTGTATGTGTTGCGTGTGTTGTCATGTTGCGATGTAGAGTATAATGTCCTTATTACCCTTCTATACACACACTCACACACCAAAAAAAAAAAATTGCACTTGATTATGTGAGGCTTGATGTCGTAACAAAATGGGAGGGATGTTTAAACACAACCTTCTTCAACCTACAAACACAATATTCATTCTATGACAACGAAAATCTTTCTGGTTGCTCAATGTAGACTTCTTCCTCTAGTTCCCCATTCAAAAAGGTTTATTTCACGTCCATCTGATACACTTTAATATTCTTGGAGCATGCATAATCTAGGATCAATCTGATTTCTTCCATTCTAGAAATTGGGGAAAACGTCTCTTCAAATTTCATACCTTCAACTTGAGCATATTATTTACATAACAATATATCTTTGTTCTTGGTAGCCCGTCCATCTTCATTCAATTTATTTTTGAAAATCCACTTTTTGTTGACCACATTCTTGTACCTTAGTCTTGGAACCAATTCCCAAGTGTCATTATTCTCTATCTGATTCAACTCTTCATCCATCGCCTTTATCCAGAATTCATCCTTGTTGGCTTCTTCAAAACTATTTCATTCAATTGAAGATAAGAGTGCTAAGTGCAGTTGTTCTAGTGAACGAATTCTTCTTCTAGTCTCAAATCATTCATATTTTTTCTCGATAATGTGATCTGAGGGGTGATTCTTTTGTATTCATTTGCTAGGTATCTTTGGAGGTACTTTATTTTCTTGCTCTTCTATTTCCATCTAATATTCTTCATCTTCCCCTTTTTATACTTTTTCTTCCTTTGCTTCTTCTTCATGATCCTGTTCCACTGAATCCTTTTCTTCTTCCTTTATTTCCCATCCACCTGTCTCATCAACTGTCACATTGATGTTTTCCACAACTTTGTTGAGTCTTATATTGAAACATTTGTATTATTTTCTTGTAATCGAGTACCCAACAAGTATACATTTATCCACACAAGAATTAGACTTTCCCATTCTGCCATATTCTCTTTTGATGTAGAATTTTCTTCCAAAAACTCTCAAGTGCTTCACATTCATTGGTCTTCCTTTCCATAGCTCGTAGGGAATTTTATCACTATTGTTTCTGAGAATTAATATATTTTGAATGTGAACTGTTGTATTCATTGCATGTGTCTAAAAGACATCTGTCAACTTGGAATCCATTAACATTGTTCGAGCCATTTCCTGTATTGTCATGTTCTTCCTTTCGATAACTCCATTCTGTTGAGGTGTCCTAGAAATGGAGAATTGTCTTTTTATTCCATCCTTGCTGTAGAAATCCATAAATTCCTTTGAAGTAAACTCTCCTCCATTATCATATCTCAAACATTTGATTTTTGAATCCATTTCATTTTCAACCATTTCCTTGTATACCTTGAAGTTTTCAAATGTTTTTGAATTCTTTGTAAGAAAAAAAACTGCAGTCATCCTTGTATAATCATCAACCAATAACATAAAACATTTCTCACATTTAAACCATTTTTCTAGTTGGTCCAACTAGATCAGTATGCATAATTTCCAGCGGTCTGGTTGTGGAGTATTCCTTTGATTTGAACTTGGTCTTTGTTTGTTTTCCTTGTTGACAATGCTTGCATAATGTGTTGGTTGGCTTCATGATCTGGGGAATTTCTTTGACTGCTTCCTTTTTGTTGACTTTGATGAGGTTATCAAAGTTTATGTGACCCATTATTTTGTGCCATAGCCAAACTTCATCTTCCTTTCCTAGAAAACACTTTTCATTTTCAATTTCACTTAATACATATATGTTGCTTGAAGTTCTTACAGTCGTTGCAACCAATCTACCTGAACTTGCTTTTCTTATCTCACACTTCTGTGAACCAAACACAAGTTTGTGACCTTGGTCACATATCTGACTTGCACTTAGAATATTATGTTTCATATCTTCCACTAGTAGAACATTTTTTTCCTTCATATCCTTGTTTCCAATTTTGACTATGCATCTTCTAATGATTCTAGTTGAGTCGTTGTTTCCAAAAGAGATTGATCCATCTCTTTCATTTCTCAAGGTTAGAATTTTTTCCTCATCACCTGTCATGTGCTTTGAACAACCACTATCAACATACCAACCCCGTTTCTTGTTCTTATCTTGTAGAGCGAGTGTGCATTGTTCATTGTTATATTGATTCTACTTTATAATCCATATTCTTTGTTGAGGTTCTTGTCTGTGAATGTTGTTATTATGTTGTGATTCTCTAGGATGGACCATCATTCTACAATATTTGTCCATGTGTCCAACGTTATTGCACTTGTAGCATTCCACTTCAGTGCTCAAGGATTCAAACCTATTGTAGCTTATTCTTTGTGTTTCATTATTCCTTCTTGGATAACCATTTTGTGCATGAATTTTAAAGTTGTTGTTGTTTCTATTATTTTCTCTGCAATTTATAGCTTTATTTCCAAAATTATTGCATGAATAACATAAACCAAAGAAGATATTTTGATACCTGGGAGTTGAAGATATTTTGAAAGGAGTTACTCTTATGAATCCTTCTTCTTCTTCTTGAGGCCTACTTGTTTCTGACTGTCACTAATTCTGAAATCTAAATCTTCTGGGTGGAGGAGTATCCATGTGATCTTCCTTGTAAAACTTATTGTCTCCTGTGACTGTCTCTACATAGCTTCTTGGATTTGTTTCTTGATACATTTTTTTGGAGATTGATCCCTTTTCTGTCTAATTGTATCCAATTCCGGACTTGTCATGATTTGACTGTTGATTGTTGATAATATTGTCCAAAAAAATTGAGTTGTTCTGTAAGTTTTTTTTTTAAGGTCTTTTCTCAATGTGACTATCTTTGCTTCCAAACTTCGAATGATCCTGTCTTTTTCTTCCAAGAATTCTTTGAGTTCTTCTTCAATTCTTATGTCTTATTCAACTTGGATTTTCAATTTCCTGATCATCTATTCTATTTTTTCAAAGTTGGAACTTTGAGATTCCTCTTTTCTTTTTAGTTCTGCTTGTAGTGAACTTTTTTTCTTCTTTTCCCTTTTTATAATTTCTATTGCACTCATCAATTCTTCTCTGTAGTCAAATTATGCCTCTTCATATTCTTCTTCGGTTCCTTCTTCATCGGAGTCTTATACTTTCATGAATATAACCCTTTATGTCTCACTTCCATTGTCTTCATCTTCGTCTGATGAGCTGTTATCTTCTTTTGTGCAAAGGATTTTCTTGAAGAATTTATTTTTTGTTTTCTTGCCTTTGTACATTTTGTTGTTAATTGAATCATCTTATTCATTTCTTTTCTTTTTATTATGAGGAAATTTTTTAGAAAAATGACCAATACCATCACAATTAAAACAAATCAATGGAAGCTTACCTATGTATTTGTCGTTGGTTCCGTTTTTCAGTCTTCTGATGAAGTTGGATACTTCTTCATCATCTTCTGAGATGTCACTGTTGTTGCTCTCTAAATTTTCCTTTTGCTTACCCTTTTTATTTGACTTCTTGGATTATTTTAATTCTACTTATTTGTAACTAGATTCTCTTGTTCGATTCTCATTTCATAGGATATGAATATTCCATGTAGCTCATCCATGCTTATCGAATCCATATTTGTTCTTTCTTCTAGTGCTAAGATCTTAGGATCAAATATAATTGGAAGAGATCTTAGTACCTTTTGAACAATTATAGATTCATCAACTTCCTCTCACAATCCTCTAATTGCATTCATTGTTTCATCAACTCGTAAGAAGTAAGCTACAATATTCTCATCTTCCTTCATATTTAGCTATTCAAATTGAACTTTGTAAGTTTGAATCTCTGTTTCCTTGACTTTTGCATCTCCTTCATAAATATTTTGAATTTTTTCCCAAATATCATTTGCAGAGCTGCAATGCATAACTTTGACATATATTGAATCACTAAGACCATTCAGAAGTGCATTTTTGGATTTTGAATTATTTAGACTGAGTTTCCTTCTGTTGTCAATTATTGGAGGAATTGTTGGTTCTTTATATCCATCTACAATTGATTGTCAAACATCAAATCCTTGTGCTTGTACACATTTTTTCATCCTTCTGCTCCAGAATGCATAGTTATGTCCATCAAATTGTGGTATTCCATTTTTATACATACTATTTCTCTCCATGATCTACCTTTCAGTGGTTAAATTGATTTCTAAAGGAACCTGCTCTGATACCAATTGTTGGATTACTAAGAGGGGGGGTGAATCGGTAATATAATTTTTTAATAATTTTAACCACAATATGTAAGTTTTAATTATCTTTATGATCAATATATCATTATCATTCAACAAGTGTATGATAAATAAACCATGAACAATGGAAAATCATACGCATACACAGTACACCAATATTTTTATGTGGAAACCCAATGCGGGAAAAAACCACGTAATGTTTTTTCTTATATGTCTTTAAGAATTACATTCATTGGAAGAAACAATTTTCTTTGTTCTCCAAATGAAATTGGAAGGAGGCTCTGACCCCCTATATTTTTAGGATACAACCTGAGGGAAGCTCCAACTCCTCAATTCTATGGCTACAACCAGAAGGAGGCTACAACCCCCTACGTTATCTAACTACAATCGAAAAATGGCTACATCCACCTATCATTGCCCCGTCCTGTCGCCCTGAAATATAAGTGTCAAATGATGAAACCAATGCCACACTGTCACTATGAGATATACTACTATAAACCTATACTAACATGTACCAACAACCTGTAACCAACCTATGCCACTGACCTGTAACCAACCTGTACATGTACTCATCCTGTACCAATAAAACCCAATAGGTATGTGACCTGTATATGCTGCAACTCGTGTATGTATGTGCCCTATCTATACTGTAGCATGTGTATGTACATGGCCTTTGTCTATACTTCATCCTATGTACACCTTCAGCAAGCTATGGTTTTCACCTTTTCTGAAACTTCAAACACTTTGTTTCCTCTCTTGCATCAACCTGCAACGTATCACTTTGTCTTATCTATAGTTGTGCCTAGTGCATACATCATATTATACATCCCTTAACCAAGTGCAGTTATGTCTCTCTAGTCATGTGCCATACATGTGTGTACAATCATGAACAAGTGTAATAATCCTCACATGGACTAAAAATTCCCAAACAAACAAATTCCCAACCACTGCACTACCAAAACCCTTAACCATGTACCAAGAAATACAAATTATGTCTCAACACTTGAACCAACAAGATGAACCAATGAATAATACCAACATACTAGTGTTGTATTTATGTAGATCTAGCTCATACCATAAGTACCATACAACCAACACCCTCTCTAGGGAAAAACCTCAAAATCCCATAACCATATCTCATGGAGACAACAATATCTAACTACACATAATAATATGGCATAGTTTTTGAATCTATAGATAGATCTGATGTACCTGATCACTGTAGACCTTCCTAGGAGCTTGCTTTCAGACTCTGAGAACCTGGCACCCTCATAAACTCAACCTTTCATGGTTTTTCCCACATGTTCCTTCCACGTTATACTTCCAGCCCACATACGTACACGTCCTTCTCCACTGCAGCTCGTGTACACCTAAAAAACTAGGGTTTTTTCTATATTTCTACAATTGAAACTTTCACCGTCAACCCTTCGTGCTACCTCAGCCTTGTGTAACTTCATATGTATCAATGAGTACCTACAATAAACCTTACACAATAATAGATATTCAATGTGCTTAATAGGTGCTAATAGGAGAGCCTTGCTCTCTTATTTATACTTCCATGTAGCTTCTTCAAGGGGTTACCTTTTAACCAAATTAACCCAACTTCCTTATTTTTAGGGATAACCCACTTCTAACCACTTGTCCACTTATAACCATTTTATCCATAAATAGTAAAATCTCCACTTCTAGTTGCAACTAATTTATTTTTAATTATTTTCTTATTGCAACAACTTAACCCATGATTAACTCCTAGTTTCACCCATTATGACTAGTCAACTTATTCTAGGAGTTTCTAGAATAATCTGACTTCTTTGACCTTCTAGGGGATTCTAGAAAACTCAAGAGGGTTCTCCAACTTCACAAGGCCATAACTTTATAACCATGAGGATTTATGTGATGTTCTACATATCACCAGAAATGGCATGACATGTATTATCCATATAGAATAGTCTTAACCATTATACATCAAATAAGATTAAGTCCCATAACCGTATTGTTGGTAAAGTTACCGGAATTTGCTATTGAAATTTCTTCAAGGGTTGATGACATCAATGAAAACCAACCCAATTAATCAACATGGACCTGATTATCCTAAATCTATCTGGGGTTTTTTCCCCTGTTTTCTGAGGTTGAACCTCTTTTGTCCATGCAACACCTCCCCTTTTAGAAAAAGAAGAAGAAGGAAAAATATGTTACCTTGGTCATTGGTGTTAATATCTTACCCATAAGACCCTTTTACTATTTTACTAAATTTCATTAACCTTTTGTTTCTCTTAAATACTGTCTAGGTTTTTCTCCATCTATTAAGATTGGAGGCCACATTTGGGTTAAAAATGACAATTTCCACCCAGAGTGTCACTTAGAGTTCTTTTTGTAACTAGTAAGCTTAATTTGGTATTATCTTTTTTTTGTGCCATAATAGGTTTCCCTTGATGTGTTTACTAATGTTTTCGGATACCTATGTTTTGTAAATGTGCATAGAAAAAACTCAACAATAGATGCATAGAAAGAAAATGTGGTGTTGAAAATAAGCATGAAAGTTTTGATAAAGAAGATAGAGATTGCATTAATTTGAGAAGGAAACCCTCTTACACTAGCCTCCATGTTAGTCGGCCCCATTAGAGGTATTTTCCATGTTGGATCCATTCCAATACAACCCTATCTTATTTGGTCTCAGATCTTGTCTCACATTCCTAGATAACATAGATGTTTGTTCCAAGCAGACCATTCAAGCATTGATTGATTTCTATTGGTGCACCTATGTAAAAATGTTGGTCTAATGTGATTATCATCTACTTTTCTTCCAAGTTATTAATCAAGTTTTACACTTCTATTGTCTATTTGAATCCATAATCTGAAAAATCTATCCACGGAGTAAGTTAGAAGTACTTCCTTTGGAGGAAAGAAAAATTTCATAACATTTTAGAATTCAATTTTTGGTCAATTTGTAAGTTTTACTATTTGTTTATTCTCAGCTTCTTAATTATGGACTACTAAGCTTTCTTGACACTAAATTGACCTTTTTACCAACTAGCCATATTTTCTTGACTAGGCATGATAAAACCCATTCAAATCTTGGCATCTTTTCAAATTGAAGGAAAATTGCAATAATTGACTATTCTCAGACATAAAAAATATAGATTTTTCTACCAAAAAATTATTATTTATGTAACAGAACTACAAATTGGATTTGATAGGTTCTTATATAGATCCTTCAGTGAGTAGATGCTACATAAAACCTAAAAGTTATAAAAAGGAGACCTGTACAACATGATTTCTTTGAAGCAAGTTGAAATCCTCACATACATTGTTGTGTCCAACCCTTTTCACAATTATGTAATTGTCTTCTTACAATTCTCTATTTTGTGATTAAAGTTGCTAGTTAGTTTATTCATTCTCATGATCCCATACAACCCGGAGTGGTGTAGCCTTGATTTGATACCATTTGTAATGGACCTCCTTTAAAAGTATAATTAAAATTTATATATATATATATATATAAATCTTAAAAGGTATAAAAAGGAGACCTGTACAACATGCTTTCTTTGAAGCAAGTTGAAATCCTCGCATATGTTGTTGTATCCAACCCTTTTCACAATTATGTAATTGTCTTCTCACAATTCTCTATTTTGTGATTTAAGTTGCTAGTTAGTTTATTCATTCTCATGATCCCATACAACCCCGAATGTTGTAGCCTTGATTTGATACCATTTGTAATGGACCTCCTTTAAAAGTATAATTATATATATAAAAAAATCAAGGAATATATGTAGGACAATCAAATGGTGCCTAAATAATGATAACGAAAAAGTAACAAAGTGTGTTTTACAAATATCATTGAAATCTCATTACCATGCCTTATGGACCTTCCTTGGCATGTCTTATTTTCTAAATTTATTCATATGGTTGGAAAATATGATAATGCACATTTTAGGACTAGATTCACACAAGCCACTCAGAAAACACTTTCCATTATGGGGGCATTGTTGGCAGAGGGGAAGACCCAAGGTTCAACGCTACAATAGCACACCAACAAAACCCTAACTACCGACCCTTTCGACAACACCTGCAAAGCAGATGAAGTCTCACACGAGGTAGAGGTAGGGGTGGTTGCAGGATTCAAGTGTCTGCAACCTTAGATGGGACACGGATTTGTGATTATAATACTTAATAGAGAACTTAGCACTGTTAGTTCAACATTGTTTACCCAATATCTACTCCGCAGAGAAAACAGAGCATCACAACATTCATCCTAATCTAATGTATTTAAGTACTTAGCATATATAAATGGATCAGATCTAGCAGATTTAAGCACTAAGCACATTCACTTATATCATATCTAACATCCAGATTCATCATAAGCACAAAGCATAAATAGATCTATCTATCTATCTATATCAAGAACTTAGCAAATAACACATAAATACATCATAACATCGCACAAAGAATAATAACACGGTATTTATGTGGTTCACCCCCACCCTGGGGCTACGTCCACCAACTCTTCTTCTTTATTAGCTTCAATCAATCCTCTACATGAACAGAGCCACAAAAACCCTACTCCGCATAGGACAAGAGTTCTACGTGCACCTCGCCAGATCCTCCTTCCCCGAGCTAGGTCTAACACAAAGCCTTTCACAGTCTATTACAACCACTTGCACTTATCTCTACAAGTTCTCACAGTATGCACATAGCATATATAAACCATACTTGCACTTTTTCACTTAGCTTATCGACCTTACATCACATAGATGCACTTCTACTTTCTTACATGGCCTAGCCTTTTATTTATACATTACAAACTAGGCCTAAACATGGGTAAACCCATGGGCCGACATCCCATACCCTTTACATATTCCCAAATCCGAAGAATGACCCAAAAAAGGGGCCGAGATCCCATGATCTCTGCTTCATCTTGTGCTCCATCTTTGATGGGCTGTCGAAGTCCCAAAA
>SNQJ01S0080721.1:0-16568 GCA_010110895.2 Picea sitchensis | reverse complement strand
ATATTTACTTCTTATCAACCATGAAAAAACAATAATGAGTCATATTTACATCAAACACTATTGGGTCCATTACCCAAAACTTTGTGCTACGGGTCTTTCTTCAAGGGTTGACATCAATGACAACCAACCTTAATCAACAGAAACAATTAAGAAACACAACAACAATATTGATTCTTCTTCTTCTTATTTTTCTTATAATAGACATGAACTATCTGCTTTTGGTTTCTCATTCAATGCAACCTCTACTTCTTCTTCTGAAGAGTTTCTTATTGATTCTAGAGAATCTTATCATATGGCTAAGGATAAAGCCATATTTTCTTCTCTTAATGAATGTAACACCAAGAAAATATTTGTTGTTGATGATAGATCTCTTAGTGTTGTAGGTTCTGGGACAGTGCAGGTAGATAATGTTCATTTCAAAGATGTATTATATGTCCCAAGTCTTTCCTACAACCTTCTATTAGTGTATCAGATCACTCATTCAGGTGAAGGTAAAACTATAGAGTTTTCACCTCACCAAGTTGTAATAAAGGATTCAAAAGATCCTAAGCATGTCCTGGAAACTGGAGTTGTTGATGATATTACTAGGTTGTACAAGTTTGAAAACTTTGGGTCATCATCGTTTCCATCAGTTTTTGTTGCTCATAGTGGTGACTTGAGCAAACTTTGGCATTAGTAGTTTGGTAATCTAAATTATTGCTCATTGCAACAACTATGTAATCAACACATGGTGACTGGTCTTCCTCTTGTTTCTTGCAAAGATGGTGTTTATGTTGGTTGTGTTCTTGGAAAACATCACTGAGATAGTTTTGAAAAACATGCCTCTTAATACGCCTCAACCCCTTTGCAGCTTTTTGAAAGTGTTTTGTGTGGTCCTCTTTCTTCTCCTTCTTTCTCTAGGTGCAAGTATTTCTTAACTTTGATTGATTACTTCTCCAAATGCACTTGGGTTTAATTCTTAAAACTTAAGAGTGAAAATTTTGACAAGTTTTTGGCCTACAAGGCCCTTGTAGAAAAATAAATTGGACATCAACTTTAAAGGTTAAGAACAAATAATGGAGCCCCCCGGGGGAAAGCTCAATTGGCAAGTGCCGTGAAAATGAAGTTCCATGAGGTTTCAAGTTCAACTCCCCCCGACTTACAATGTGTGTTGCGTAAGGGGCATCGTGGGCACACCTAGAAGTTATAGTGGTAGAAGTTGGATAACACGGCCACGTGTAACGCGAGCATGTGCCCAAACTAGTTTTTGATTCCGCGAGACATAAAAAAAAAAAAAAACAAATAATGGAGGAAAATATGTGAACACTAATTTTACAAGATACTACATTGCACATGACATTAAGATGAAACAAACTATTCCATATACACCACATCAAAATGGTGTTACTGAGAGAAAGAATCACACATTAAAAGAAATGGCTAATTGTATGATACAATCTAAGGGATTAAATCTTCATTATTGGGCGGAAGCCATTAACTTCAAATTACATAGTAAATCACACTCAACAAAGGATTTAAAAATATAACACCAGAAGAGGAATGGAATGGAATTAATCTAGATGCAAGCCACTTTTTTGTATTTGGTAGTGTGGCATGGGCTCACATTCCTGACGAGAAAATGAAATCATTGCAACCTAAAAGTGAGAAGTGTATTTTTTTGATATTTTGAATATGTCAAAGGTTACAGAATTCTTCAACCTCATTCCAATGAAATTATTATTAGAAGAGATGTTAAATTTGATGAAAATTTATTTTCCTGTGAGCCTAATTGGACATTTGGTCTGCATGCACGCCATATTCAACATTTGTTCCATATTATATTCCTATTTTTTTTCGTCTTTGTCAAATGATGATAGTGAGGATGAAAATCCACCTCTGCCTACTCAAATTTCTCCAGATGGGTCCGTTCAACTCAAGAAGCAACAGGTGACCTTGTCGGTGATTCTTTAGATCAACGTCATACACATTCATAGTTCCATCAAGCCTCATCTTTTTTGTATCAAGTTTCAAACACTCAGGATCTATATACATTTGCAAAAGCTTCAAGTCATCCATATTGGGACACAATAAGGAATGAAGAGTATTTCTCTTTAATGACGAATGATACTTGGGAACTTGTACCTCTTCTGAAAGGAAGAAAACTTGTCAGATGTAAATGGGTGTATATAAATAAGTATGCATCATATGGAAGTGTTGAAAGACACAAGGCCTGGATAGTTTACAAATGATTCTCTCAAGTTGAAGGCATTGACTATAATGAAATATTTTCCCCCATATCCAAAATGAATTCCATCCTTCTTGTTCTAGCCTTTTCTACCTCACAAAAATGGGAGGTCCATTAGATGGATGTTTAATCTTCCTTCTTGCATGAATATTTGCAAGAAAAAATCTACATGGAACAATCTCCCGGATATGTCCAGAATGACTCCAACCTTATCTGTCACCTTAAGAAATCTCTTTATGGTCTTAAGAAAGCTCCTCAATCTTGGTATGCCAAAATGGATAGCTTTATTCTTGACACCAACTTTTCTAGATGTCATTCTGACCCTAATGTCTATACCAAGAAAGTAGGAAGCCATCTCATAATACTTTTTCTTTATGTTGATGACCTTATCCTCACTGGTAGTGATCCTAAACTTTTAACCCATGTGAAATATAGCCTTAAAAAGGAAATTTGAAATGACATACTTAGGTTATTTGCATTATTTCCTTGGCCTCCAAGTATTGCAAACCAAAGAAGGAAAATTTGTTTCCCAGTCTAAGTATGCTTGTGACCTTCTTCATCGCTTTCACATGGATGATTCTAAACATGCCCCTTCTCTCTTCCAGTCTGGAGTCAAACTTGTTGCCACTTGTACGTCTCCCAAAGTTGATTCCACCTTGTACTGTCAATTAGTTGGTATCATATTATATTTGACTCATACTCGTCCAAATATTTCCTTTGTTTTGGTCTTATTGTATGGTATATGCAAACTTTAATGGTAGATACAAAGTCATTATATTACTACAAATTCTAGAATTAGTTTAACTGAATTTTTGAGTATTAGCTCTTAGATAATTGAAGCTTTGTGGATTTACCCAACTGTTTACTTGTTTATATGGAAGGATTGTAGCTCATTTATGTCTTGATATCTCACTGCTTCCATTGTTGAACCATGACCTCACTGGTAAATACCATTCGACCTAATAATTGTTGGTGTTAAATAAATGAACCTGTTGTAGTTCTTTCCTAAACTTCATCTAGAATTAATGCCCAGTTTAGGTCAACATTATTGAAGCTTTTGATTTCTCTATTCTATTATATTCAGAGAAAGGTATTTTTTTCTCGATTTTAATTACAAGTACTCCCACGAAGTTATTATTCTCAATCCACTCCAAGATAATGAGTATGAGATGGACTTTGAGTGTGTAAGGGCAATTAATTTAAGTAAAGTGTTAACAATTGAGCGTGTGACTCTCTCTCTCAAGACTAATGAATTTTTTTATACTGAAGTTCAACGAACAAATTTGTAGATATGATATTAATGAAATTATGTATTTTATCAGAGTCCACCAGTATGGTAACAATACTATTTTTTTTATTACCCTCTGAATTTCAAGTTTCTTTATTGTAAATTTCATGTTATGGTTGTTAGGGATATCTTAGGCCTCAATATCTCATGTTTTGTGGCTTCAATGTTATACTTTTAGAGATCCCTAATACTAATTCTAGAGGAATTTTTGGCGTGGTTTATTCATTTGGAGCTTCTGATATTAACCTCTACTTATTTAACGACCTCGATTTTGCATAGAAATAGACTTTTTGTAAAGCATTTTGTTTTTTATGTTCCTTCCTAGGATGGAGATGTAAATTTTTATTTAGCATGTGTTCTAATAATCCTTAAACAAAAGAGAAATTTAATAATATTTGCGTGGAATGGAAAATGAGAGGTGCAAGGAGAATTCCTTAAAAACAACAGAATTCCAAAATGTTGAAAAAAACACCCTTGGTCACCCATTCATATTTCCAAGTTTATGAAAAACATATTCAGTTCCAATTTTGCTTATAGATTATGTTTTGATATTTAAATTTGTAAACTAGATTTCACCATATCTGCATCATACTTGTGTAAAGAGTGTTGGGTATATTAATCATGTTCTTAGTGTTGTTTCTAATAGGGCTTCTTGACTCTCAGAGTCATTTATTTCTGGAACTTCTTTGCTAGTATTTCCCATAACTTTGTAACTTGTTTGTTATTTCTCCATGAGAGCCTCATTGGCTTGTCTTGCAGGTGAGAATGTGAAGAATTAGTATCATTAATTTGGAAATAATATGGTAAATGAATATCCATTTTCCTTTTAAGACATATATGCAAGAAGGTGATTTATTTGGCCTAATTTCATAAAATAGGAAGTTAGTGCTGGTGTTATTCAATCATTAGCTTGTGTATAATATGTATCGTGTATTCAAACAACTAGTTTTGTTGTTATATAATTGAAGGAGAAGTGTAATTCCTTTCATACTCAACATGGAACTATTTTTTTTCTATATTTGTTTTTTCTTATGATTATCTAGTATCTAATGTGATTTCCTTCTTTCAATCTAATAAATGATATTTGTTTGGAGTTGCAATTCTATTTGTAGTCATAAATTCTAAAACTTTGTTTTTGCATAATTAGTACATATAATCTGTTTATTTGAGTTTCTTTTAAACATGTAGTGTTTGCACTTTGAATGTACAATGAATATTTTCGTATATACATTGCATGTTGTTTTGACTCTTGAGAGTTGTGTAGGAAATTTTGGATTCTCAGTTTAGGGTCTTTGTTAATAAAAAGGCCATATTTATGAACGATGATATGAATTTCAATAAATATGGGTTTTATAACTAAAGGGCACATGATAAAATCTAGTTTTGATTCTTTTAAGATACCTAACATTATCCCTGTTGGCCCTTGACCAAGTTTTGGGAGATCCTTGGTCAAGTTTGACCTATTTTGGGACTTCGATATCCCGTCGAAGACAAAGCGCAAGACAAAGCAGATATCACAGGATCTCGGCCCCTTTTTTGGGTCCTTCTTGGGATTTGGGAATATGTAAAGGGTATGGGATGTCATCCCATGGGTTTACCCATGTTTAGGCCTAGTTTGTAATGTATAAATAAAAGGCTAGTCCATGTAAGAAAGTAGAAGTGCATCTATGTGATGTAAGGTCGATAAGCTAAGTGAAAACGTGCAAGTATGGTTTGTAGATGCTCCGTGCATACTGTGAGAACTTATAGATCTAAGTGAAAGTGGTCGTAACAGAATATGAAAGGTTTTGTGTTAGACCTAGCTCGAGGAAGGAGGATCTGGCGAGGTGCGCGCAGATCTCCTATCCTATGCAGAGTAGGGTTTTTGTGGCTTTGTGCATGTAGATGACTAATTGAAGCTAATAAAGAAGAAGAGTTGGTGGATGTAGCCCCAGGGTGGGGGTGAACCATGTAAATACTTAGTTATTCTAATCTGTATGATGTTTTGATTTATTTATGTGTTATTTGCTAAGTGCTTGATATAGATAGATAGATAGATCTATTTATGCTTTGTGCTTATGATGAATCTGGATGTTAGATATGATACAAGTGAATGTGATTAGTTCTTGAATCTACTAGATCTGATCCATTTATATATGCTAAGTACTTAAATACATTAGATCAGGGTGAATGTTGTGATGCTATGTTTTCTCTGTGGAGTAGATATTGGGTAAACAGTGATGAACTAACGGTGCTAAGTGCTCTATTAAGTATTATAATCATAGATCCATGTCCTAGCTAAGGTTGTAGACACCTGAGTCCTGCAACCACCCCTGCCTCTACCTCGGGTGAGACGTCATCTGCTTCGCAAGTGTTGTTGAAAGGGCTGGTAGTTAGGGTTTTGTTGGTGCGTTGTTGTAGCGTTGAACCCTGGGTCTTCCCCTGTGCCAACAAATGGTTCCGTTGCTAGGACCTAAAACTTTGATTGCTGGGAACTAAGGATGAAGAAGCTCTGTGCAAAGATCCGACCTGACATTGTGAAATTTATGTGTGTAGATATGTTTCTCTAGTGTGCAGTACTTTACTTAGTTTGACAAGCTCTATGCTAAGGAAAAGAATTCTGATCTGAAGAAAAGAGGTAAGATATGAAAGCTTTGTGCTATGAGAAAGGTAAAAGTGAGAACTCTTGATTAAAAGAGGTAAGATCTGAAAGCTCTATGCTCTGATAAAGGTAAGAATAGTGAAAAGTTCTAGATCTGAAAGCTTTGTGCTCTGTAGAAGTAAGATAAGTGGAAATTTTTGTTTCAACAGTATGGATCTAGGTATGTTTGATAGATTCTATCCTGTCTTGAAAACTAGGGTATTAATAGATGAAAGAAGTTTTGATATGAGTAGATCTGATAAGAATAATGAAAAATAAGTTATACCTATGCATATAAAGAATGTTTGGACTAATAAGTGTATGTAGGACCCTAGAAAGAATTTTTTTTAGGTTAGCTACCATGATCCTAGCGTGCAGTATAGGAAAGGTTGGGGATCATTTAAAATAAAGAGAGGATTCACGCTATGTTACAGTTGCAGAAAACTGGGACATCTTGCTAAGGAATTCCCTGGGAGAAGACCTAGTTGTCTTTGTTGTAAAGCTATGAACTATGAAGTATTGGATTTCCCTAGAATGATCGCTAATCTTGAAGAAATGAACATGAGACAAGAAAACCCTAAGGCAGATCCACAAACTAAGATTATGGAAGAACCCCAGAAAGAATTAGAAAAAATGTTGCTACATATGAAAGAAACCTTGAATGACCACCGACATGTCATATTATCAAAGATCTTCAAAGAAAAAGAATGCCTTGAACCAAGAATAGGAGACTTCGACATTGATTGTGTTCTATATGAGGAAACACATGTGAATATCATGACAGAGAGAACTTGGGAAGCTATAGGGAGGCCTGCTATGATTCCTTCATTAAGAGGGATAAGACTATTCAAGGGAAAGATGATAAACTTATGTGGAAAGCTCACCCGGATACCTATGAATGCCAATGGAACTTTGACAGAGGAAGATTTTGAGATTACTAAATTTATTGAGGACCACACACCATTTACCATGCTACTAGGAAAACCTTGGATTGAAAGAGATCAGGCCAGAAGGCAAGAAGAAGAAGAAGTTTTAGAGCAGAAGAAGCAAGAGTTAAAAGAATTCATGACTAGAAGGATCGCACACTTGATTGAAGAAAAAAAGAACATATCGAAGTTATTTAACACCAGAGACTCGGATGTCAATGTTGAAAGAACACTAGAAGACCCACAGAAGATTGAAGTACCTATTTCAAATAAAGAAGAAGGATCACCATCGAATATTAGGAAAGAATCTCAACAACACGAAGTAACTATGCCAAAAGAAGATATGAATCGGAATGGAAAAATGTATGCTGAGATGAAGCTCACTGGGAAGAAGGCTAGAAAGATAAGTAAGAAGAGAGCTAAGATTGAAAGTTGCATAAGGTTTCAGAAGAAACCTCGCATAAAGAAAATTTTCAAAATTGGAGCTTCGCCACGATATCAGAACATCGACACATGGCACTTCGCCATGACAAAGCAATATATCCGTTGGGGATATTATAATCATTAGACCAATGCTATGAATGGGTAGAAAGACAACTATGGACAACCATCTCACCATCTGACCATTGGGACCGCGCCATAACGGACAGAACAAAGTTAATGAAGGATTCATACCCATTGCAAGCGACCCGTTGCCAAGTTACCTATCTATGCCATCGTGCCATGCACCAATAAATTTTTTTCCAATCGTGAATTTGAGCTCACATACTTTTTGATTTTGCACAGTGTTCATCGTGCTCTTGCTCTCTATCCCATTACTGTGTCTAAGTTACCCTCCGAACCTGATATTGTTAACCCCAAGCGTGTATGTTGGACAAGTTGAGCGCTGCAGAGAAAGTTGTTGAAGAAGTTCTGATCGACCTCATGAATGAAAGAGTCATGTCGATGTCTACCGGTGTACAAGCATCGTCGACAAGAGGACTTCCAGCCTCTCTGTCCACTGCTCACGGAGCCAGACCATCCTAACCATTAGATGAAAAGAAAACCAAGCACAAGGATGATCTAGCGAATGCCAAATTGATCCCAACTATATTACCCGCCTATATTCCACCTCTAAGCGATGCATTAAATTGAGACAGTGTGCCCATATATTTCGAATACACCTTGGTTACAGTGTATGTCCCAATGGGGATACGCGCATTTCAAGCAAACCAAGATAATATTGTAGCGTTGAAGTTTAGCGACTTCAACCTCAGAGATCACAAAGTCTATAACATGCTTTCTCCACATAAATACCTGACTAGAACTAAGGGGAAGAATTTGAAGATAATCCCCTAGTCATGGACTATGAACCTCGCACAGTCCACCCCGCTGAACTTCATGAATATTCCCCACTTCGGAAGACACCAGGAGGTGAATGCATGTGTCAAGCTGTTGTTGTCTTGTTACCATGGCGACTATTTATGGATAAACCATCGCATAACGGTTGATCCGACACTAATCAATCAGATCACATGCTTAAGTATGCAAGGACCTGATACACAGGAGTTTTACCCTAGAAAATCCATGGATCGCGCTCTAGCACAGAGGATCAAGGAAACTTATGGCGATGTCGAGAAGGGAGCGCGAGGCTACAAGGTAGCTTCTATCTAGAGTGGCACAGTGTGCCTCGCATGTCAGTTGATTGCATGGAAGATAGTAAGAAAGAACCGACCTACCCAAGTCACTGGTTTTATAGTCGACCTCACAGGGAAGTGCGCGGAAGGCCTTTAGATGAACTGGACAAGGTACCTGGTGAACCAGTTGGAACTCGATTGTAGAGAAGCATAGGATCAAGGATATGAATTTTATTTCAGTTGGATCTTGATCCTTATAGAATTTATTTCCTAGGAGATGCTGGAAGGTATGACCTTCCCGGACATCAAGCCTTTTGAATTGCTAGCCGCAAATTTCAGTACACTGTGGTACTCAAGCGACATGAATAAACAGTGGCATTCAAATGATGTTTTTCATACCTACTACAATCAATTGAAGATATCCATACAGTCGGAGCCTCGCATGACCCTGAACACTCTACACCGATTACTACCTTTGATGAAGTTCAACGTGGATCGACATTTTATTTACATCAAAACTCGCTCCGACGAACACAAGCAACAACTTCAATCCTACTACAAGCTGACAGAGGAGGACTTGCAGGAGATCACTAAGGACTGGTCAATGAATCTCCTTATTCTAGCAAACCCTATGGAGATATCCGACATTGACAGCCCATAAACTACGCAGGATACACCCAGACCTAGCAGAACAAAGAAGACCAAAGAGGTCCAAGAGATAGACAACGCATCCGTGAAGACTGCTTCCATATCACCAGAGCAAAGAGGTGATGGCAAAGAGTTGAATCACAAAGAAGTCGAATACCTATGAATGCCAATGGAACTTCGACAGAGGAAGATTTTGAGATTATTAAATTTATTGAGGACAACTCACCATTTACCATGCTACTAGGAAAACCTTGGATTGAAAGAGATCAGGCCAGAAGGCAAGAAGAAGAAGAATTTTTAGAGCAGAAGAAGCAAGAGTTAAAAGAATAAATGAGTAGAAGGACCGCACACTTGATTGAAGAACAAAATAACAGATCAAAGCTATTTAACACCAGAGACCCAGATGTCGATGTTGCAAGAACACTAGAAGACCCATAGAAGATTGAAGTACCTATTCCAGATAAAGAAGAAGGATCACAATCGAATCTTAGGAAATAATATCAACAACACGAAGTAACTATGCCAAAAGAAGATATGAATCAGAATGGAAAAAGGCATGCTGAGATGAAGCTCACTAGGAAGAAGGCTAGAAAGCTAAGTAAGAAGAGAGCTAAGATCAAAAAGTTGCAGAAGGTTCCAGAAGGAACCTCGTAGAAAGAAAATTTTCAAAATTGGAGCTTCATCGGGATATCAGAATAGTGACACATGGCACTTCGCCATGACGAAGAAATATAGCCGTTGGGGACATTATAACCATTAGACCAATGCTTTGAATGGGTAGAAAGGCATTTATGGACAACCATCTCGCCATCTGACCGTTGGGACTGCGCCATAACGGACATAACAAAGTTAATGAAGGATTCATACCCATTGCAAGCGACCCATTGCCAAGTTACCTATCTATCCCATCCCGCCATGCACCGAGAAAACTTTTGCCACTCATGAATTTGAGATCGCAGACTTGTTGATTTTACACATTTTTCATCGCGCTCTTTCTCTCTATCCCATTACTGTGTCTAAGTTACCCTCCGAACTCGAGATTGTTAACCCCGAGCGTGTATGTCAGACAAGTTGAGTGCTGTAGAGAAATTTTTTGAAGAAGTTCTGATCAACCTCATGAATGAAAGAGTCATGTCAATGTCTACAGGTGTACAACCATTGACGACAAGAGGATTGCCAACCTCTTTGTCCACTGCTCACGGAGTCGGACCATCCCGACCATTAGATGAAAAGAGAACCAAGCACATGGATGATCTAGTGAATGGAAAATTGATCACGACTATATTACCCACCTATATTCCACCTCTGAGCAGCGCAGTAAATCAAGACAGTGTGCCTAGAGATTTCAAATACACCTTGGTTACGGTGTACGTCTCGAAGGGGATACGCGCAGTCTGAGGAGACCAAGATAAGATTGCAACATTGAAGTTTAGCGACTTCAACCTTGGATATCACAAAGTCTATAACATGCTCGCTCCACATAAATACCTGACCAAAACTAAGGGGAATAATTGAAAGATAATCCCCCAGTCGTGGACTATGAACCTCGCACAGTCCACCCTGCTGAACGTCATGAATATTCCCCACTTCGGAAGACACCAGGAGGTGAATGCATGTGTCAAGTTGTTGTTGTCTTGTTACCATGGAGGCTATTTGTGGCTAAATCATCGCATAACGGTTGATCCGACGTTGATCAATCGGATCACAGGCTTGAGTATGCAAGGACCTGATCCACAAGATTTTTACCCCAGAAAAGCCATGGATTGCGCTCTAACACAAAGGATCAAGGAAACTTATGGCGATGTCAAGAAGGGAATGCGAGGCTACAAGGTAGCTTCTATCTAGAGTGGCACAGTGCACCTCACCTGTCAGTTGATTGTAGGGAAGTTAGTAATAAAGAACTGACCTACCCAAGTCATCGATTTTGTAGTCGACCTTGCAGGGAAGTGCACAGAAGGCCTTCAGATGAACTGGGTGAGGTACCTAGTGAACCAGTTGGAACTCGATTGTAGAGAAGCACATGATCAAGGATATGAATTTGATTTAAGGTGGATCTTGATTCTTATAGAATTTATTTCCTTGGAGATGCCAGAATGTATGACCTTCCGGTCGGACATCGAGCCTTTTGAATCGCTGGCCGCAAAGTTCATTACACTGCGGTACTCAAGAGACATGAATAAAAAATGGCAGTCAAATGTTGTTTTTCATACCTACTACAATCAGTTGAAGATAGCCATACAGTCGGAGCCTTGCATGACCCTGAACACTCTACATCAGTTATTGCCTTTGATGAAGTTCAACGCAGATCAAAATTTTATTTACATCACAGAGCGCTCCGACGAATACAAGAAACAACTTCAATCCTACTACAAGCTGACAGAGGAGGACTTGGAGGAGATCACTAAGGACTGGTCAAAAGATCTCCTTATTCTAGCAGACCCTGTGGAGATATCCGACATTGATAGCCCAGAAATTGCGCAGGATGTACCCAGACCTAGCAGAACAAAGAAGACTGAAGAGGTCCAAGATATAGACAGTGCATCCATGAAGACTGCTTCCATATCAACAGAGCAAGGAGGTGATGGCAAAGAGTTGAATGACAAAGAAGTCAAATAGAAGCAAGGAGACGAGGTTGATCCCCTGAAGAAGAGGAAAGTTTCACCTCTGAAACCTTCCTCCCGGAAGAAATCGAAGGCCACCATGACCAAGATGTAGACCGTTGTCACCTCCGATGACTTCGACTTCCTCATAGTAGCCCTGCAAGATGCTTCGATGGAAATAACGGAGAAACAAGAATCAAAGCAAGAGGAGAGGTATGATCGAATTGAGACTAAACTCTGAGGGGTACAACATGCCCTACAGTCTAGTTGTGTAGTCTCCATTGCGCCGAGAGAGCCATAATTGGGAGATGAGTCAACCCAACTCCACCGCCTAGTCAATATAGTCGAAGCTCACCTTCGACGAGAACAGGAAGAAACAAAGCAAGCAACCTAGGCTTTGACACAAGTACAAGGAGTACTCGTAGAGAAACGCAGTGCTGCAGAAAAGGAAAAACTTGCTCGCCAAGTGTAGTTTGATGAAGAAAAAGATTAGCTACAACAAGAAAAGGAACAGTTGCTCGTGGAGCAACTCGAAGTAAAAGAAGCGATCAACAGAGAATTTTTGTTTGTGACAGTCGTAGAAATCAAGGCAGAAGACTAAGTTACACAACAGGTGAATTAGCTCACAGAAGCCATCAAACAGCTACAACAATGCATAGAAGATTTGGATCTACACAATGTACCTGAGACCCCACAAGATGTAAGAGACCAAAGAGAAGCAACTGCCCATAGCACAGTTGAAAGGCTAAAGGATCTTACCCTGGAATGTAAGAAACTCACCGATCGCAGTGCCCAGACCTATGAACAACTCAGGAAGAACCCAGAATTGAAGGAACTGGAGTCGCAGCTCCAAGAGGCAAAGTATCAAGCTGAAAAGATACAGGCGCAACTGAAGTCCCTACCAGCTATGGAAAGAATGAAGCGCTCCCAAGAGAAACGCACTACACAACAACAAATCCATACTATCCATAGTAGAGTTATGGAAGTAACTCAGAGGCTCCAACCCATACAAGACAAGGTTTATAAATTTTTTACAGAGGTAGAAGGTCAAATAGCAGAGATAGAGTAGATTTCCACTACAACCGAAAAACGTCTAGAGGGACCTATCAATGATGCAATCATCCAAGAGTTCGTTGAATAGGAGGTTGTAGCACAACAACAAGTCGAAGCAGCTTGAGCCAAGATCAAGGCAATCAAAGAAGAATTAGTCAGACCAGAGTGACTCGGGACAAGTCACAGGTGAGTGTTGGGGTCTGTTGGCCCTTGACGAAGCTTTGGGAGATCCTTGGTCAAGTTTTACCTATTTTGGGACTTCGACAGCCCATCAAAGATGGAGCACAAGATGAAGCAGAGATCATGGGATCTCGGCCCCTTTTTTGGGTCATTCTTCGGATTTGGGAATATGTAAAGGGTATGGGATGTCGGCCCATGGGTTTACCCATGTTTAGGCCTAGTTTGTAATGTATAAATAAAAGGCTAGGCCATGTAAGAAAGTAGAAGTGCATCTATGTGATGTAAGGTCGATAAGCTAAGTGAAAAAGTGCAAGTATGGTTTATATATGCTATGTGCATACTGTGAGAACTTGTAGAGATAAGTGCAAGTGGTTGTAATAGACTGTGAAAGGCTTTGTGTTAGACCTAGCTCGGGGAAGGAGGATCTGGCGAGGTGCACGTAGAACTCTTGTCCTATGCGGAGTAGGGTTTTTGTGGCTCTGTTCATGTAGAGGATTGATTGAAGCTAATAAAGAAGAAGAGTTGGTGGACGTAGCCCCAGGGTGGGGGTGAACCACATAAATACCGTGTTATTATTCTTTGTGCGATGTTATGATGTATTTATGTGTTATTTGCTAAGTTCTTGATATAGATAGATAGATAGATCTATTTATGCTTTGTGCTTATGATGAATCTGGATGTTAGATATGATATAAGTGAATGTGCTTAGTGCTTAAATCTGCTAGATCTGATCCATTTATATATGCTAAGTACTTAAATACATTAGATTAGGATGAATGTTGTGATGCTCTGTTTTCTCTGCGGAGTAGATATTGGGTAAACAATGTTGAACTAACAGTGCTAAGTTCTCTATTAAGTATTATAATCACAAATCCGTGTCCCATCTAAGGTTGCAGACACTTGAATCCTGCAACCACCCCTACCTCTACCTCGTGTGAGACTTCATCTGCTTTGCAGGTGTTGTCGAAAGGGTCGGTAGTTAGGGTTTTGTTGGTGTGCTATTGTAGCGTTGAACCTTGGGTCTTCCCCTCTGCCAACAATGCCCCCATAATGGAAAGTGTTTTCTGAGTGGCTTGTGTGAATCTAGTCCTAAAATGTGCATTATCATATTTTCCAACCATATGAATAAATTTAGAAAATAAGACATGCCAAGGAAGGTCCATAAGGCATGGTAATGAGATTTCAATGATATTTGTAAAACACACTTTGTTACTTTTTCGTTATCATTATTTAGGCACCATTTGATTGTCCTACATATATTCCTTGATTTTTTTATATATATAATTATACTTTTAAAGGAGGTCCATTACAAATGGTATCAAATCAAGGCTACAACATTCGGGGTTGTATGGGATCATGAGAATGAATAAACTAACTAGCAACTTAAATCACAAAATAGAGAATTGTGAGAAGACAATTACATAATTGTGAAAAGGGTTGGATACAACAACATATGCGAGGATTTCAACTTGCTTCAAAGAAAGCATGTTGTACAGGTCTCCTTTTTATACCTTTTAAGATTTATATATATATATATATATAAATTTTAATTATACTTTTAAAGGAGGTCCATTACAAATGGTATCAAATCAAGGCTACACCACTCCGGGTTGTATGGGATCATGAGAATGAATAAACTAACTAGCAACTTTAATCACAAAATAGAGAATTGTAAGAAGACAATTACATAATTGTGAAAAGGGTTGGACACAACAATGTATGTGAGGATTTCAACTTGCTTCAAAGAAATCATGTTGTACAGGTCTCCTTTTTATAACTTTTAGGTTTTATGTAGCATCTACTCACTGAAGGATCTATATAAGAACCTATCAAATCCAATTTGTAGTTCTGTTACATAAATAATAATTTTTTGGTAGAAAAATCTATATTTTTTATGTCTGAGAATAGTCAATTATTGCAATTTTCCTTCAATTTGAAAAGATGCCAAGATTTGAATGGGTTTTATCATGCCTAGTCAAGAAAATATGGCTAGTTGGTAAAAAGGTCAATTTAGTGTCAAGAAAGCTTAGTAGTCCATAATTAAGAAGCTGAGAATAAACAAATAGTAAAACTTACAAATTGACCAAAAATTGAATTCTAAAATGTTATGAAATTTTTCTTTCCTCCAAAGGAAGTACTTCTAACTTACTCCGTGGATAGATTTTTCAGATTATGGATTCAAATAGACAATAGAAGTGTAAAACTTGATTAATAACTTGGAAGAAAAGTAGATGATAATCACATTAGACCAACATTTTTACATAGGTGCACCAATAGAAATCAATCAATGCTTGAATGGTCTGCTTGGAACAAACATCTATGTTATCTAGGAATGTGAGACAAGATCTGAGACCAAATAAGATAGGGTTGTATTGGAATGGATCCAACATGGAAAATACCTCTAATGGGGCCGACTAACATGGAGGCTAGTGTAAGAGGGTTTCCTTCTCAAATTAATGCAATCTCTATCTTCTTTATCAAAACTTTCATGCTTATTTTCAACACCACATTTTCTTTCTATGCATCTATTGTTGAGTTTTTTCTATGCACATTTACAAAACATAGGTATCCGAAAACATTAGTAAACACATCAAGGGAAACCTATTATGGCACAAAAAAAAGATAATACCAAATTAAGCTTACTAGTTACAAAAAGAACTCTAAGTGACACTCTGGGTGGAAATTGTCATTTTTAACCCAAATGTGGCCTCCAATCTTAATAGATGGAGAAAAACCTAGACAGTATTTAAGAGAAACAAAAGGTTAATGAAATTTAGTAAAATAGTAAAAGGGTCTTATGGGTAAGATATTAACACCAATGACCAAGGTAACATATTTTTCCTTCTTCTTCTTTTTCTAAAAGGGGAGGTGTTGCATGGACAAAAGAGGTTCAACCTCAGAAAACAGGGGAAAAAACCCCAGATAGATTTAGGATAATCAGGTCCATGTTGATTAATTGGGTTGGTTTTCATTGATGTCATCAACCCTTGAAGAAATTTCAATAGCAAATTCCGGTAACTTTACCAACAATACGGTTATGGGACTTAATCTTATTTGATGTATAATGGTTAAGACTATTCTATATGGATAATACATGTCATGCCATTTCTGGTGATATGTAGAACATCACATAAATCCTCATGGTTATAAAGTTATGGCCTTGTGAAGTTGGAGAACCCTCTTGAGTTTTCTAGAATCCCCTAGAAGGTCAAAGAAGTCAGATTATTCTAGAAACTCCTAGAATAAGTTGACTAGTCATAATGGGTGAAACTAGGAGTTAATCATGGGTTAAGTTGTTGCAATAAGAAAATAATTAAAAATAAATTAGTTGCAACTAGAAGTGGAGATTTTACTATTTATGGATAAAATGGTTATAAGTGGACAAGTGGTTAGAAGTGGGTTATCCCTAAAAA
>SNQJ01S0080719.1:16157-49105 GCA_010110895.2 Picea sitchensis | reverse complement strand
GTATACCAATATACTACTAGGAGTCTCTCCATCATTTGCATTGACGAGAATAGAATTATAAGAATCATCTTTTGCCCAGGTTGCAAGATGTATACTCTCAAAATCATGTTTAAATGGTTCTTTATTGGAGCTCTAAATATTTGTCTTGTGTTTGTAACATAAATAAGTGAAAATTCAAGTAACTTGTGAATTAATAAAACTATTTTCTAATCTTAATTTCTAAACATACACTTTCAATATCTTACCAAATAAACTACATCCTTGTCTTTTCTTTCCCCTTCAAGCTTGATTGTACTAATCCTTGTTGTGTGTATGAATGAAATACTAGAAAAATCCAAAATGGTGATGTTGTAACTTGTGTAAATCCCATAACCACTTTACTCAAAGCTTGGTAAGTATAAGGCTCAGTATTATATTCAGTGTTTTGGATATTATAACCATGATGGATATCTGCAATAACTAGGGAGTATAATTTTTTAGGAACAATACTTGCATGTTTTTCAAAATCACCTAATGTCACTTTATATTGAACATTGTCAAGCCCATTTCAAATGTAGTGAACAAGGGTGTCATCAAGTTGAACATTTTGAACACGTCTCCTTTCTCTTTCAAACTTGTCTTTTTGAATACAACTTTTGAAAGTTTTAGGTACTCCATCTACATTCTTCTTTGGCATCTTTAATGAAACAGCCAAACATATAGTTATATATCTATAACTATTAAAATATAAATAAATTAACTTACAAACAAATAATATGAATGTAATAAATCAACATATCTTTTTGAATGCAACAAAAAAATGTTTCAATATTGTTGAAGAGCTTGAATTTGGATAGTTGAGTTTAGCATCATCCCAACTTTATTCATTCAACATCTTGACATTTTCCTCTTGTATTTTCATATAAACCTTGTGACTAAATAAAACAAAAATAATGTTAAATTGATATATTAAACTAAAAAAAATAATTTTCTTGTCCTAACATAAATAAAAATAACTCAACAGACTTACTTTTTAAATTCATCACACATTTCTTCCATTGACAATTCTTTCGACCTAACATGTGATAATATAGTTATGATAAGTTTATCATCCTTCACTCCTTGTATTGATATCTAAGGTGTTATAGTCATATCATCAGGAATATTTCTTATGTCAAGACATGTTTTACTTGTGCCACATATCAATGGTTTAGCCTTCTGAACTTTGATTTTTTATACTAACATTTTCCCATAGGGTGAAGATCTCATCTATCAAATCCCATACCTGTCCAGTTCTAAATCCGAATTGAAAATAGTTATCCACAAATATAAATATATCACTTCCTTTACGATATTTTTCTTTTTTATTTTCATCATCAAGTGGGAATCCTATTTCCATACAACATTTCTTCTAAAACTTAACATCAACATTTGATCTCTCCCCATGGCATATTTCTGAAAATGCATTGTGGATAAATCTCACCCTTTGAATGAAGGTCTCATACATTCTATACTCATTTTCTGTGTTATGATCCCATTCCATTAAGTTTACTTCTGAATCTATTAAACTGACATAAATTATGCATTTGACTATCTCAAAAACAGGATTATTGGGATATTCTTGCATCAATTCTCTTCTAGAATCTGTAGAATGATTTCCTCCAATCACATAATATTTGTATTCAAACATTTTGATCTATCAAATTATTCCCTTGTAGGAACTTCCATTGGGTCAACAAGAACTATGTATTCAACCACATGTGCATATGGATTGTATCTAATCAATGCTTTCAAATTGTGAATATGCAAGTGATGTGGTTTTCTAATTTGATATTTTTCCTACCCTTATGTGGGTTTATAAAGTTGTTTCACATTCAATTGAAATGTGTGGCCATCATCAACTAATTTTGGCATACTCATTCTATTTCGAATGGCATTTTGTGTTTTTTTCATAATACCATCCTCTAGATCAACAACTGGTGTTATTATTTCTCTTCTACCTTTAGAACTTTCACTATAATACTCTAAGCTAACGATGGCTTATTGAACATTATCAACATTTGTTTTCTTCCTCTTATGGTTTAAATGTTTTTAATCTAAATCAAGGATTTCTTCATAATCAATAGGAATAGACTCATCATCAACCATCGCTCTTTTTCATTTATCTTGTTTGTTCTTTTTGTGAGGAGGAGTGATAACCTCATTGGGACCAATCTCAACAAGATCTTGATTTGGAGTTTCTTCATTTTCAAATGTAACCCTTTTAGGATTTCTAGAATGAGGATTTTTCTTTATTCTTTCATGTTCTTCTCTATCTACTCTTCCAGGTTCAACCTCCATTACTTTCTTTTTCTTTTTCCTTCCTTCTTGTGTCTTTTCAATATGAAAAGTGTTGATGACATCCATGATATCATTCTCTATAGAGTAAATCCCCACTAACATATGTGAAAGTCATTCAACAAAATCCTGTAAAAAAAATATAACATTTTCATGTTAAATAAAATTAAAACATTACCATGATACTAAAAATAATAAACAACACAAAAATAGAAATAAAAAAATTACATTGTCTTTCTCAATGTCATCAACGATGGATGCACATAACTCTGAAAAACATTTATTCTTGTTATAATTTCTCATTTTTGAAATAATATATAAACTTGATATAAGTTCTCCCTTGTTTGACAAGTGCATAAAAAATATCTCTGGCTGGCACCAAACATATATCTCGTAACAAGCCAAGTGCCTAATAATTTCCTTGCACATGTTCTAATTCGGCACAATACAAATATATATGATCTCCATTGTATCTTTGCTTGTCTTTAAGAAACCAAGAATATTCTTGATTTTTTTCACCTTCCACAGATTTCCACTCTCTAACATTATTCATTGCCTTTTATAGCTCAGGTGTTAATCTATCATTTTGTTTCCTTACATTCATGGAGGTGCCAGTTGCATTTTTGGATGCAATTATTGCAGGTCGTGATCCAGATATATTCATAGATAATATATTTCCCATGATTTTCCTATATTAATATTAAAAAAAAATATTAGGCTTGTCACATTATAATAAACTAAAAACAAAACATTGATTATAAAAACTAATTTATAAAAAAATTAATTTTTTTTAACCCATATGTAAAAACAAATTGATCCATAGAATTATTGGGCTTATACTACGACCATGAATTGGCCACAGGGTTGGACCCTCACGGCCAAGTAACAGTTCATGGGCTGTGACTTGGTCATGGGGGGCCAACCCTGTGGCCAAGCCGTGGGTGCCCACGACTTGGCCATAGGGCTGACCAGGCTAGGGCGATGCCCGACATCGCCTCATCCCCCCTCATCTAAGGCACAGACATTGCCCAATGAACACAATGGGCCAAAACTAATAAAATATAAATAAAAAACAATATAAAAGCTAAAAAAAATTAAAAATTATACCTAAATTTGACTTTTTTTGCATTTTTTTTTCAAAAAATATTAAGGATTTTGTTAAGATTTTTTAAAAAAAGTCTTAAATTTTTTAAAAAGTTGGGTATTTTTTAGAAAAAAGTAGAAAACATCTAAAAAAAATTATTGTTTTTTATTTTTCACATGAAATGTTTTTATGTGATTAAAAGATAATCTTATACACAATACGTTTTCGTAAATTGTAAGAATTTAACAAAAAAACTAACCTCTGAAATGATAGATTCTCCTCGGATGTTGAGCTCGATGATTCTACTTACTAGATTCTCCTTGGATGTCTTCTTGATGTTTTATCTTTCTCCAAATCCTAAAATAAATACTACCCAACATATAACACAATATAAAAGGATAAAACAAGACTGTGTATATATAACATAGATGATATAAATCACTGTTTTGTTTTTTTTTGTTTGTTAATTTGTGCAGGACCTGCGATTAACCTGTGGCTTGAGAAACTGCGAATCAGGGGCATCTAAGCCATCAAAATCACCCGGGGATCGCACCTGGCCTGAGCCACACCACCCCTTAACATGGTTGGATTTTTTGTCCCCGCAGGTTTCGAACCGGTGACTTTAACAACACGGAGTGGCTTAACAACACACTCCGTCACCGATTGTCCTACACCTTGGGGACTTGAAATTTGAAGGACATGGGGGTGGGCTTTGATCCACTTATGTGTGCACGGGTCACGATACCATTTATTGATATAAATCACTGTTAGTATAACAAATGTGGGATAAATAAAAATAAGGTATATTGTCTACACATATACCTGAAATTATATGGATCATCAATATGTTTAATAAACGTGGGATAAATAAATAAACATGATAAATATTGTATTCAACATGTAAATAACAAAATAAAAGAGTAAAAATTCTTTTTAATTTTTAAGGGACAAATGAAACATGATAAATATTGTATTCAACATGTAAATAAAAAAAATTCTTTAATTTTAAGGGAAAATAAGAAAAATTAGGCTTAATTTCTAGAGGGAAATTTTGGAGGGAATGTTTTGGGGTGAAATTTTGGGGAATATTTGGTGGTGGGGGGGGCTTTTGGAGGGGAATTATATTTTTTGGGGGGAGGGCATTTAGAGGTAAAATATCATTATGCTTGTTATAATAATGTCATAGGGAGGGTGAACATTTCTATCATTCTATGTTCTCAGAGAGAAGGGATGGCTTCATCGAATAAAAAAGATTTTATTTTTGAGACATCAACAAATTGTTCGCATACCTCTTCTGTTGGAACTAGGAAATTCCATAGGAATGTTTGTAATGCAAATGAGGCATCGTATTTTTTAGCTAGTCATAATTTTGATCATGGCGCAAGCAATTTTATTCAACATGTTCCTCATGAAATTCTTAAATCATAGGACTTTGCAGGAACCAATCATGAAGAGGAGGAATATGATGGTGATAAATCTAGTAATGAAAATAATCAAAATGTAGGTCAAAGTTGAGACTATGATCAATTTTTAAATGATTGGGATGAAAAGTTTCCTCCAAGTGAGGATTTTCAACATATCGATGAATATTTCGAAGGCACCAATGAAAATGATGGAGAAATTACCTCAAATGGAAATTTTAAAAGAAGTGAAGATGATTATGACAATGGTGGACACTTTTTCCCAAGTGGGGAATTTAAAGACAACAATGTTGGTGATTATGAATATCCTCCTAGTGAGGATTTTGAAGGTACTGATGAAGAGTTTCCTCCAAGTGAGGATTTCCAAGGAATGAATGAGGATGAAGAAGAATTTCTCCCAAGTGGGGATTTTAAAAGTAACGATGACAATTATGGAAATGTTAGACAATATTTATCGAATGAGGAATTTAAAAGAAGAAATTTTGGTGCTGATGATTTCCGTCCAAGTGAGGATTTTCAAGGTACCGATGAGAATAATGAAGATTTTCCTCCAAGTGAGGATTTTGAATCCATTAATGAGGATGATGAAGAATATATCTCAAGTGGCGATTTTCAAAGTAGTTAAGATGATTACGCCATTGGTGGTCACTCTTTCCTGAGTGATAAATTAAAAAGCAACAATGTTGATGTTGATTTTCCTCCAAGTGAGGATTTTCAAGATACTTATGAATGTTTTCAAGGCACTAAGTAAGATGGTGAAAAGTTTCACTCAAGTGGGGATTTTGAAAGCAATGAAGATGATTATGTCAATAGTGGAAATAATTTTGATGATGATTTCCCTCCAAATGGTTATGTTGATGATGACGTTCTCAAACATTCAGCTGCAACAAATGAAGGTGATCGACACTCTCTAGTTCAGTCTCTTGACAATGTTTTTCTTGATACTCGTTGTGGTGATAAGGAAAATCCTTCTAGTGAGGATGATGAAATAGTGGAGAAATTGCAAAGAAACAATGTGTCTAGGACCAAGATTAGACCTTTTTATATCAATCAAAATCATTCTAGTTATACAAGGTCTAGGAACGAATTTCTCACTAAATCAATTTCCATAAGTGAATTGATTTCAAGTGAATGTTTTCAAAATAATTGTTTGAAAAGCATGGAAAACATGTATGCCTTGAATAAAAGGAAGACATATTTGTCAATGAATAAGAGAATGAAAAATTCATATTTGATGGGGTGCATGATATCCACCAATACAAGATATGATTATCGCATTCGGAATAGTTTACTTTGCAGAAAGGATTTCAAAAAAATTCACTCAATTGGTAATCTTCGTCTATCAAGAATCCAGACAAGGTTGGAAAAAGATCCATCATTTTATTCAAAGGTACATCATGGACGAGAGAGTGGGCCATTCAAAAACACTACATTATCATGGATGTGTGATTTATTTTCCAAACATGGAGAGTGTATGCCAGATAGAGACACAATACATATTGCAGATAATTTTTCAAGGCGGGAAATATACAACTTGTACACAGGATATGTTGAAGGTGTTGAAGGAAATAATAATTTTATTACATATGCATATTTTACAAGAATATGGAAGAAACAATTAAACAATGTATGTATTCCTAAGAAGTCAAGGATGGGGATTTGTAGTATATGTGCTACTCTTAAATCAAGAAGAGATAAATATGAAGGGGCAGAAAGAGGTATCAATTTACTATTTTTTTTTTGTAATTGAATATTTATCAACTATGAAAACATACGATCAATATTTTCATTTTATGTCATGTGCAGATTCCATAGCCAAAGCACTTCAAGAACATCATAATCAACAATCAAGTGAAAGAAAAAAATTGTACAAACATCGGAATAAGTGTTATGATGCTCCAAGCAAATATTTAGGTATGATAATTGATGGCATGGACCAGAATAAAACACTTCTACCACATTTTGTCCGTACACCAAAAAATTTACAGGAAGAGAATTTCATTCAGTTTCCTTGGTTGGTTGTATGGTTTTCAATGGAAAAATTCGTCGAAGAGTTTACTTCATAGCTCCAAATATTCATAATGATGCAAATATGACCATCACCATAATTCATCATGTGCTCACTCACTGGTCTGTAAATCTTCCTCAAGTTCTCTATCTACAGTTCGACAACACTAGTTGTGAAAATAAAAATCAAATTGTGTTTGGATATCTATGCATGCTTGTTGAAATGGGAATCCTTCAAAAGGTGAAAATTGGTTTCCTTCTTGTTGGAAACACTCATGATCATATTGATCA
The DNA here is from genome assembly GCA_010110895.2 of Picea sitchensis. Classification (NCBI taxonomy): domain Eukaryota; kingdom Viridiplantae; phylum Streptophyta; class Pinopsida; order Pinales; family Pinaceae; genus Picea; species Picea sitchensis. Next base: position 41,986 of record SNQJ01S0080719.1, on the reverse strand, counting down.
AATGTTCATATGTTTTTCAGTGACATTGAAGAGAAAAAATGTTGGAAGTCTACCATCATTGATTGAATGTATCAATAAAGCATACATTACAGAGCCTTTTTTTCATATATTAGAAGAAATTGTTGACATGCGAAGATTTATTCAGGGATCACATCGTGAAGAAAAATTTACTGAGAAGCTTAATGACATTAGCTTGCAACATCAATTTTGTTTCAAAAAAATTGATGGGAAAACAATTATATGGGGAAAGAAGTATTCAACTACTAAAGAATGGGGGCCTTCATCAGGTTTATCATTTTTGAAGTTCATTCCAAATCATCCAATTTTTGCATCAAAGTTATTATTTTTACAATCAGTTGCTGAAATCCATAATGCACAAAGGTGTAATAGAGATGTAGATTATTCTGAATGCTTGGAAGAAATTAAAAAGTCCATTGAGGATACATATGAGTACTTTGATGTTGTTGATCCTATTTGGTGGGAGTCTTTTTTCTATAGTCAAAGTGACATAATTTCGAGATCAACAAATGAAGATACAATGTTGAGGACTCCATTTCATTGGCCACAAAATATGCCAAACGAATCTAAAGAAACAGACATTGTTGAAGTTCAACAAGAATATCAAGGTGCTATTGAGTTTACACAAGTAGAGGAAAGAGAAATCTATATTGGTTCGCAAAGGTCACATGCACAACGTCAAGCCATGGAAGACCTTTACAGGGGTTTAGTGGAAGATATTAAGGAGGGTAGCATGATTGCAGTTTTAGCAACTGGAGATATACATGGTTATCCATTCTGGATAGGAAAGGTTATAAAGATTGAGAAATAAAATGATGATGTTATTGCAATTGAATTGCATTGGTATGTAACAAGTACACACCCATTCAATGGTGTTTACAAGCCATAGATGGTGGTTGAGAAACATGTCAATAGAAAGAGAAAAAGAAAGGGTCAAAATACAACTCATCGTCACACTGACCTCTTAAAATTAGATGATGTTGACATACTTGTTTATGACTTCAATTTGACAAAGAGGGGAACTCTTCGCTCCAAGACAACAAATATTATCAAGAGGTTGCTACCGCAATAAATAAATGAAATATGGGGGTATGTTAAACCTAGTCGTAGATCTAAAAGGAATTTGACATCTGAAATGTTGGGCATGCATGTAGACTCAGATGGTGCATTCAACAACAATACAGAAGAGTATGGATCATCTACATCTTCATACAAATATTCATATGAATAAAATATAGACTATGGTGGTATTTAAGAAACCATGAGTGAATCTGAATAAGTGTATGAAACATTTTATGCATTTTTGATCCATATGATGTTTGTATGGTAACTAAGAATGAGCATTGAACTTACATATGATCTTACATGAAGTTATGAATCTTTTGTTATGTTTTATGAATGATATGTTTTTTATTATGGATAATATAATCAAATTTCTTAGCCCATATGTTTTGAATATGGTCAATATAACAATACTTTTAAGAAATTATTTATGTTTCATTCAATGTAGCTTGTATTTAGTTTTTTATTATTAAAAGTAAAAAATTATTAAAAAGTCGCGTTAAATTTTTAAAATATATTGCAATATTTTCATGGCATTGTGTATTACCTTCTGCTTTGCATGATAATAACATTTAAAAAGTAAACATTTAAGGGTTGATTTTATGATTTTGTTTACAGTAATGATGAGTTCTTTTACCACATTATAAAAATGTGTCATTTTCATACCGCAATTTTAGAACGGGTGCTACCAGTAGCAATACTTTTAAATTTGATGGTTGATTTTGAGGTTTTGGTTTTAATGGTACCAAGTGATAAAAATACAATTTCAAATGATCTCCAAATTTTACGTTTTGAAAAGAAAAGAAAAATTCAAAAACATCTTATTTTTTTTAGGTGTTGATTTTAAGGTTTTTCTGAGCTACTGTCTAAGTTTTGAAGGCCATGTTTGAAAAATGTTGTAATTTTGACCCCGTTTTAAAAAATGGTGCTATCGATAGCACCAGTTTTTTATTTGGGGGTTGATTTTGATGTTTTTTTATGAAAAAGATGTGTTTTTTGGGCCATAGTTCTCGTTTTGACGTCACGGTTCTCATTAAGTCGGTAACTCTGTTATCCATATAGTGCTTTCACATATTAATAAAGACATTCCTATCACTAAGATATCACAGTAAATGGTTATTTACAATTTCATATATGAGTCGATGCTCAAAATATGTAAAATCCTACAGACATTAAAGGCAATTACAACTTTCCAGATGTACACAAAATGGTTCTAGGATTTAGATCTCAAGGGGATATTTAATTATAAAGGTCTCAAAATTAAATTTTGTGGCTTCCTTGGAATCAAGACCAGCTAGTGTGTGTTTCATTGTATGTTGAGTCAACTTCCACCACACCTCATTAAATGTGATGATGATGATCCTGCATCATACTCACCTGGACAAAATATTCATGGGATCATGTCCATGAGCTCCTCAACTTCCTTCCCATGGTTATGAATGTCTTCTTTAGTCAATGAGCTAACATATTCTATTAGATTGTCCCTCCATTTGACTAAATAATCATAATAGACCTTCCTTCTAGTTCTTTTAACAATCCTCTATCTTAAAATCTTTTCTATCTGGAGCTTCTATGTTGTGGGAATTTCTTTTATCCATTGGATCTCATTTTGATCATCTGCTTCTTCTGTGCAATCCCCTTTATAAGGATATAAGTTTTATACATTAAATATTGGTCAAATGCCAATGTCCTTTGGTATCATAATCTCATAAGCATTTGCAGAAAATTTCCTGAGGATTTTACAAGGTCCTATCTTTTTCAACTTCAACTTATTATATTTCCCTTGTTGGAATATTTCCTTCCTCAGATGTGCTAGAACTTGATCTAAGAATTCAAAAATTACCTCATTCCTTTTATGATCTATTCTATCTTTGTATCTATGGTTGTTAATCTACAGCTGGCCTTTGATTTGTTCATGCAATTTCTACATTTATGTAGAAAAGTCTTCTGCTCCTGAAATATGAAATTCAACTTGTCCCAAATCTCTTAATTCAAAAATTCCTCTAGGGTGAGTTCCATATATTATTTGGAATGGGATATTAGCAATACTCCTATTTTGTGAATCATTATATGCAAATTCTGCTTGAGGCAGAAATCGATCCCACTAACTCTTATGTTTAGTCACCAAACTTCTCATCAAATTTCCAAAGATTCTATTCACTACATCATCCTTCGCATATGTTTGAGGGTGATATGCCAAACTTAAAGCCAAATTTTCCCCCAATTTTTTCGAAAAAGGCCTCCAAAAATCTCTGACAAATTTTGTTTCTTTGTTTGAGACTATGCTCCTAGGCCATCCATGCAATCTCACAATTTCCTTGAAAAACATAGTTTCTATGTGAGTAGCATCACTAGTTTTGTGACATGGTATAAAATGTGCCATCTTTTAAAATATTCAACTACCATAAAAATTGAATCATTTCCTCTTTGGGTTCTTGGTAATCCCATAATAAAATCCATACTAATAGCATCCCATGGCCTGTTTGGAATAGGAAATGATTGGTATCATCCTGTATTCTGTTGTTTTCCTTTGGTATATTGGTGAATTCTGCATTTGTTCACATAAGGTCTCATGCCTAGGCAATAGTACAAATAACTCAACTGTGAATATGTCTTATCATGTCCAAAATATGTAGCCAATCCTCCATTGTGATTTTCCTTCAACAAATTGTCCCTCATTGAGCATTTCAGGATACATAACTGACTCCCTTTAAATATAAATCCTTCCTGGATCAGGTACTCCATCCATGGGATTCTATCCCTCATCAAAGGATTTTCACAAGATTCATAAGCCTGCTTGATGTCTGGGTCTTCCTTGTACATTTCCTTGAGGTGTTCAAATCCCAAATTCTCCACTTGAAATTCTTGCAAGATAAAAAATCTCCTACTCAAAGCATTTGCAAATCTTTTAGCACTCCCACTAATATTGTTAGTGACAAAAGTGATTTTTTGCATGAATTCTACCCATTTGACAGGTCTCTAATTCAACTTCTCTTGTCTGTTTATAAACTATAAAGCATGATTCTCAGTATACAAAATAAACTATTTTGGCATAAGATAATACCTACACTTTTTCAAAGATTGAATTATAGCATAGAATTCCTTATCATAAGTTGAAAATTTTCTATTAGCATCATTCAAATTCTCAGTGAGATAAGCAACAAGATTATCATATTGAATTAAAATTGCGCCAATGGCCACTCCACTTGCATCACATTTGACTTGGAAAGTCTTCCTAAAATATGGAAAGATTAAAATGGGTTGTTCTGTTATCTTCTCCTTTAATAACCTAAATCCTTTTTTCATCTTCTTTTTGTTAGAAATAATAGGTTTTATCGTCTAACAATAAATAATATAGAAATATTGTCACCCAACCATAGGCCAAAGCCACCCTCGAGCACCCTAACTTTGAAAGAGAGAATAATTCTGAAAGAAAACCCTAGATCCAAAATCCAATCAAGGTAGCGTACCACTCTCTAGAGATAGCTTACCAAGAATAAAGTCCAAACCATAACCAAGAGAAATTCCAAGCCTAAAGATGAAACTACTAGTTGCAGTAGTTGCAACTGCAACTACTCTCCAAACTTTCACACTTACTAATTTTTTGCAATTGTGAGTTGTGTGTGTCCAAATGAGCTCTCGCATCTTGTATTTACATTGCTCTTCCTTGGTTGTCTGGTCCAAATTCTCTTTTTGGAAGCTAAAACCTAAATATTAATTATTTTCTTTAGCTGACTTGTCTTCTAGGGTTATGTCTATTTCTTTAGGGTTTCTTCTTTCTTTCGAGAATATTCTATTCTTTTCAGGGTTAAACATGGAGGTTTAATAACTCCCACAACTACCATAATATCAACAATCCCTCCTAGCTAGGGAGGTATTGAAATCAATGGTATTGAGCACAAACATACCATTCAATCGGTAGCATCATCATAGCCACACATGTTATCTCATGATAAAATCGCAAGCACCATCATTACTATCAGCATCATCTGATAGCATCAACTGCATCATCTCTCAAAACCATACTCCATCTGATTAATCACACATGATGTTGAATAATTCAGTCACTCCATATGGTGATAGAAGAACTATTCTTCTAATCTAGACATATGTATTAGAAGAATAATTGTTCCAACAGATTTTGGAAGCCACACCATGGGCTATAAGGACTATTATTCTAATCCAGACGTACATCCTAGAAGAATAATTGTCCTAGACCATTTTCCTCCTAGAGAATATATGTCCACCAACACATTGGCTATCGATCTAGATGGTAATCATTTCCAACACTACTGATAGTCTTCATGGAAATAAGAACAATGTCATTCAATAGAACACAACTGTGTTTATGCATAGTAGTACACAACTAATATCTAGTGGTACACAACCACACCAAACAACACACGACTATTTAACCAGTGAAACATAGTCAAAACCAGTGGAACACATCCATCATGGTGGCATACAACTATTCTCCAAAGACATACAGTCCCACAATAATCATATCATCTGATATCAACCTGCATAACAATATAATGATAGAAATTGAGTCAAGTAGGTCGTTCTTCCACTCACATCTGTGAGATATGGAAAAGAATATGCCCTTAGGAGGTAAAACATCATCCATGGGATATCTGGACTATTCTTCTCAAGCATAGAAGAATAATTGTCCCTTATTTCTGAGCCTAGACCATTCACCTAACTGAGCCATTCCTCCGACACTAATCATAGTGCAACCTAGAGAGAATGAGTATGCCCTATGCAATGTTTGTCCCTGATTGTTGAATATGGATCATTCACCTAACTGGGCCATTTTATCCAGGTGCATATCGGTGGCCACCCACCTATTCCAAGGGCTTGAATTTTTTTTTCCATCTTGGCAGTTTTTTGGGTTCCAAACTTTCTGGGCCCTTTTGAGGCCCTAAATAACGTTTTTTGGGGATTTGGGGCCCAAGTGATTTCTGAAAGCACTGACCCGGGCCATTGAAAATTCATTATTCTAGGTTATACCTTTCCAACAGTCTATCAAACACCCCAAACATAGATTGTATTCAAAAGTTACGCGCCTGGGAAGTGAACGTATCAACTACCCCCATCGGGGCCCACAAAAATTTTGGATTTTCATCTTTTGGGGTTAGGGTTTTGGATTTTATCTATGTTAAAAAGGAATTTGGAGCTTCATTGTAACAATCATATTCTTGTGAATGCGAGTAGCCACCATATATCTTCTTAGTGATAAGCTGCCACCATTCTAGTGAGTCTTTCACTCTGTATTTTTACTGTCTTTGTACATTTATTTCATTAATAGAAATCGTGTATTACTGTATTTCTCTGTTTCTAGAAATATTTATGTGTATTTCATTTTAGTATCTTCGCTTTCATTTTTTCTCAAAAATAATTTGGATCAGGGGTATCAGAGCAGGCTGCTCTTGATTTTTTTTTAGTCAATATCCCCGACGAGATCTGATTATAGAAAGTTGGGTCTCGAGCTTGTCTCTATTGAGGACAATCACTCTTTCACACCCAAGAAACCCTCCATGTTAGAAGCAAAGAAAAATGATGGAGCATAAGATTCTATTAATCTGTTGCCTGAGCAAGCTCTCACGCGATAGAGGGAGGAAATGATGGATAATTTTTCCCACATCCTTCAACACCTTCTGATAACAACAGGTGCATATTCATCAAGATAGCACTTTGGAGGAACCTCACCTTTCAAGGTACAAGTTATTTTTGATATTCCCATATTTGGAGGACAAATATATGTGAATACTCTAGAAATATGGTTAAACATGTTGGATGGTTATTTCTTTTTTCACCATTTTTTTGACATGAAAAAGATCATCTTCACACTCCTTAAGGCTCTCCCCATGTCAAACATTGGTGGGAAACTTACTGGGAGAAAATTTCCACAGACGAGTCTGGAATATATGGGGTCAGTCCCACTTGGGATTTTTTGTGGATGCGATCAAGGAACAATATTAACCTGTTGGCAACTATGAAGACTAGTACATGAGATGGACCACACTACGTCAAGAGAGGGGACAAGCAGTGGAAAATTTCACCAATACCCTCCATACTTTGTGCACCAAGATGGGTATCAAAGACTCTAAGCAACATTTGGTTCTGAAATAACGCAGGGCTCTACATAGATACATCTAAACTGAAATGGATTTTCTGGATATCTCATCACTTGGTGCTACATATCGATATGTTGTTAAAATTGAGAAGAAAATTAAGCACTAGAACAAACGGGAGTTTGGATCTACAAATATGAAACAACCAAAGTATGAGAAAGACGGACCTAACAAACAACTTCCTGAAAATCAGTCTAATCCATAGGAAAATAAGGGTCATGGGAAGATGAGGAAGGACACTAGAAAATGGTGTGATTTCGACAAAATAACCTAGCACAACACCGATGATTGTCACTCAAAATAGTCATTGGTGGTCGAGATCAAAGACAAGGAGCTGAACCCTGATTCAGAATCTGATTCAAAAAATATCAATAGAAGATAGATCATCGACCCACATCCCACTACTATTGTCATGACCACAACAATTCAAGATAAAGAAACAACAATTATTGAAGAGGGGGATCTCCTTTTTCATTCACATATGTGGGTGAATGGGACCCTGCTATATTTTATTGTTGATAGTGGAATCTAAAAGAACCTCATCTCAACAGAGTTCGTCAAACAATTGGGATTGTCGAAAACACCACACCTGCAACCATACAACATCGGGTGGCTTCGCCAAGGATGAGACCTCTGTATCAGCCAACAATGTTGACTTTCATATGGCATCCATCCCTTCAAGTATGAGGTATTATGTGATGTTGACCCATTGGATGTCTATGATGTTCTCTTGGGCCAACGATATATGTGGAAGTGTCATTCTATTTATGAGTCTCGACCACATAGTGTCATTGTTACTCTGAGGGGTCATATCTACAGAATACCATAGGTAATTCCAACTAATATCCCACCTAAAAAATGTCGTAAGGTAGTATCTCATACTATAAATTTCAACTTCTTCACAATCTGTTCAAATGGTGAACAAAAGGATATTGCAACTACTATAGTCTTAGACCAAGCACCTTCTATCCAACAAAAGTAGGTCGACAAGATTGCAACAAAGAAAAAAAATTCCTTCTTCACATAGTCATCTAAGGTAGCCCAAATGATTGAATGTATTCAACCCCGCCAACAATAGGTTCATGACATCCTTTCACAAACTGAGCAACACAACATCTCCAGCAAGGAAAACAACTGACCAAGATTGAGATTCAGCAAACACTTCCCTCTCTCCCCTGGGAACTCAACGCAATGAAGACCATTTCTTTCTAAGGAGGGGAATTGATATAGGTGGATATCGATGGCCACCCACTGATTCCATGAGATCGGAAAGAATCTTTCCATCTTGGCAGTTTTTCAGGTTCCAAACTTTCGGGGCCATTTTGAGGCCCTGAACCATGTTTTTTGAGATTTGGGGCTGAGGTGATTGTCAAGGGAATTGACCTAGGATATTCAAAATTCACTCTTCTCGATTAGAGCTTCCCAATGGTGAATCAAGCACCCCAAACAGAGATCATATAAAAACGTTGTGCCCCTGGGAAGTTGACGTATCAACTACTCCCATTGGGGCCCACAAACCTTTTGGATTTTCATCTTCTAGGGTTAGGGTTTTGGATTTTACTTATGTTAAAAAGGCCTTTGGAGCCTCATTGTGACAATCATCTTCTCATAAATTCGAGTAGCCATCACATATATTCTCAAAGATAAGCTGCCACCATTCTAGTGAGTCTTTCACTTTATATTTTTACAGTCTTTGTACATTTCTTTCATTAATAGAAATCGTGTATTACTGTATTTATTTGTTTCTAGAAATATTTATGTGTATTTCATTGTAATATGTCTTCTTTCATTTCGTTCTAAAAAATAATATGGATCACCATTCCTCTAGCACTAATCATAGTGCAACCTGGATAGAATGAGTCTTCCCTAGGGAATGACTGCCCGAACCATTTCCTAATGGAAATGACTATCCTGCACCAATCTCCAAAATGAACAATTCTTCGAAAATGCTCACAACTATGAAATTCTAAAGAATGAATGCCTGGCGAGGCATACCATTCTATTTGACCACTACTCAGAGTGAATTCCAAGAATAATGATTCCACACTGGCCACAAGGGGAATCATTGTCTATGGTACATAAACAATCTATCAGAACATTTTCATTATGAAAATTATTGTCTGATCTGGACCATTTTCTGAAATGGAAAATGCCTTTCCGTTAGAAATCTTAAACTACTTTCCGAATTGGAAAGGAACTGCTCATCCTGGACCATTTTTCAAATTGAAAAATTATTTTCCATAAATCAATAACATACTAGTGCTCCCTCCCAACCTGGGAGTAATCTCTTCCTTTTTCAATAAGGAATTCATCTCCAGGAGCCCCAACTTGCTTCTTGAGTACACAAACTTTTCATCTTGGACAAAGGATTTACCAAAATATCTTCTATCTGCTCATCTATGGAGATATATTGGAGAGCCACTTCTCTTTTCTGAACTTCATCATGGAGAATATAATGCTTGATCTCAATGTACTTTGGTCTATCATGGAACACTGGTTTTCTATGAAGCTTTCATATAGCTCTGATCATTACAATATATCATGGTCAAATTCAACACTTATGTTTCCTGCTAGCTCATGACATCATGGCAAGGCTCAAACTGAAACACATCCAAGTAGCACTTCTTATGTCATCATGAGATATTTCCATGGATTAGAAATCCATCATCCCATACTTCTGAGTAACTATTATGATACACTATCTCTCTCATAGAAATTTTTTACCAAGCTTTTACTATATATGAGATACTCTGCATCAATTTGTTTGAATCCATACAAGGTCTTCTTATATCTTCATACATGGGTCTCTTTCTGGTATAATATTCTTTCTCACTTTCTTTATTGGGAAGAACAATATTTTACATGTAAATTCCAATCCATGGATACTACAAGAGGTATATTTGGTTTACTAGAACAAATTGTTGTCATAGTCTTCTCCCTCCTTCTGGAAGAAACTCTGAATCTTGCAATCCTCACATTCATAAGTATTTTTCACATTTTCTTACATACATTGTTCTTTATCATAACTTCCATTTCTTCTGCTTGATTGCTTCTTAGTGGGTTCAAATCAACCTGGTAATCTTGTGATTCTCGGTATAATAACTGGTTTTTCTAGATTTTCTTTCTTTCTTGGAATCTTTATGTTATTCCTCATGTCTCTGTTTAGCTCTTGGGTCCACGGGTTCTTCTATATGCCCTAAATATTCCAACTTATTCCTTTCATAATAGAATCATGGTTGTAGATGGACAACCAAGGATACTTTAAGGATTCTTTTCGAAGAAGACTTCTTCTAGAGTCAAACGGAACACGTGTTGCTTATCATGGATGCTACTTTCAATTGGAACATGGACAGATACTTCGTAATCCTTAATGGATCATATCATTTAGGATTATCTCCCTCCTGATCCTTGCTTCATGCATGAATGTATGCTCTTCTTTTGGAATTATGTAATAAGATCCCTCCATCTAAGAGAGTCCATGCTTCCATCTGCATCCTTATTGCCTTCTACAAAGTGTCACGAGTCTTTTCTAATTTATTCTTGATTGTTGACTTATTTCTATTTTGACTTATTTTGGCTCTCTTCAAGTTTGATTCTGATTTCGAGTTATCTAGAAGTTGTTACTTATATAATATCTTCCACAAGAATTGTTACCAAGGGTTGTCAATGTACTTCATATTTTCATGTGTATTTCTTGACTTGTAGTCATCGTGATAGCAATCCTTATCTTCTTATTCTTCCATAGATATTGTTTCACTTGAACATCTTATCTTCTAAGAAATAGATATGCAAGATATGTACAAAAACTATGTAAACATGGTATGTACAAGAACTTTGAAGAATATTGTTACCTTGACTTAGAATAAGAACTTTGTTTTATCCTTCTTGGCCTTCTTTAAGGGTTCCCTTTCTTGAGCAACCGATGCTTCATCTGTTTCCTTCCTCAGTCCAAACTTCCTCTTATTCATGAAATTCTTGAATTTTGCTGTGAAGGCTTGATCATCGTATTTCTTTTGGTCTTTCTCTTTTGTGCTAATCCTTGATTCTTCTTTTGCACAACAAGTCCAAAGTTCTTCAAATGTGAGATACTCCTTTCTTATGTTCATTCTTGTGGAAAATGAATCCCATGTCTTGGGAAGGCTACTGAGTATTATATTTACTAGTTCCTTGAAATGATTTCTTCAATAGCTTGTAGTTTATCTATTAACTGAGAGATTCTCAGAAAGTATGATGTTATGCTTCCATCATCATTCATTTTCATGTCATGAAGCTCATTCTTTAGAATCATTACCTGTCCAATGTTTCTAACTAAGAAGAGATTAGTTAGGGAATCACACTTATTCTTAGATGAGTCAAGATGAGAGATGTAGGGTATCAAGTGGTATTTTACAAAGTCCACTATGATACTCATGTCATTGATTTCATTTTCCTTGAACTTCTCCAGTAATGCAACATTATGAGGTTCCTTCTCTTTTCCTTCTTCAAACTATTGTTCCCCGATATTTCCTTTCACAATATCCAACACTTTGTTATTGGAAAGGATGAGATCAATCCCTTTCTTCCATGATATGAAGTTAGAAGCCCCTTCTAACTTGTTTTCTGACTTCATAGAGTTAGTCATGACTTCTTTGACTTGGTCAACCTTTGACTTTGACCAAAAACTCAAACTTGACGTCATAGCTTGTTGAGAGTACCAAGAGGTGTGCTAGGTTAGGGTGGACTAGGCTATCTATAAATTAGGTCAATCTCTTCCCTTAAGGTTCCTTAACAATAGGGTGAGGGTTTCGTTGCTGCAGCAAAACATTTGACTACAACTGCAACTGTAACTGAGAAAAATCCTCCCAATATATTTTCCAGGGGTTAGACTGTCCGAAGATAGTGTGGGCCCATAACCTATTATAAATAATAGGTGTGCTCGTTTAACCATAGACAATATATAAATATTGTCACCCAACCATAGCCCGAAACCACCCTCGAGCACCTAAACCTTAGCAGAGAGAATAATTCTAGAGATGGCATGTTATAGAAAGATTTGCCTCACCATTGCTATCTTGCACATAGTGTCTTTTCCATTTCCCTATGCAGACTTATCATCCCTTTTTGATGAATCCAGAGCTAACAAAATACCTTTTTCCGCATATACACTTCCTATCAGTTATACATGATGCGTATACGCTTGCTTCTCCACTACAACTCACATATATCAGGATTTGTGCCGGAAAATACAAAATGAGGTCGGGTTTCCATGTCACAATAGAAGATCTCTAATCCTTGGCCTTCCATATACTACAAACGTTCTGACTCGACCCTTTAGTTGCATTATGAAGGCTATAAGAGCACAATTTCGAGCTATGGAAAAGAGGAGAAAGCATTCAACTTTGAGATCCAAGTTACTATGGAGAAATTACTTCATATTGAGTCTGCATCCCTTTGTCCCTCAAGTCTAAACACAATGTTTAGCCCCCAATATCTTTACCTATTGTTGAGAGGACCTCATTGCATCTTTCCTATGAACTTGCCTTTGGTGGAGGATTGAAGTGGTGGAGACCTAGTTGGAAGGAACTTGGTTTCTTGGTTTCGAACCGTGACGACACAGAATTCATGTTGTCACTTCTGCTGATCAATTATTAATAGAAATACTCCTTTGCCATCCTATTGGTATCTTGCAAATATATGATTATTATACATGGGTGTGTTTGTAATGTTTATTAATGGATTATACTATCTGATGTGCTAACCTCTTTTATATTATCACCATGTACTTGCTCTACTCATTTGTTGAGAACTTCTTGCAGGTATAAATATTTGGGTCAAAGTGCTCAATGATGGAACATTATCAAACGTTGGATCGAGGTAGGCCTCTTCCTTGTATTTCACATTAGTTTATATAGCATATGTTGGAATTGAGTTGATTTCTGCAGTCACACCTGTCTATTGTAGTTTACCCTTGGCCATATAAGAGTTTTTTCCTGGTAACATATCATACCAAGAAGAAATTCCAAACCATAACCAAGAGAAATTCCAATCCTAAAACCAAAAATACTAGTTGCAATAGCTGCAACTGCAACTACTCTCCAAACTTGTGCACTTAGTAAATTTATGCAGTTGCGAGTTGTGTGTGTCCAAATGAGCTCTGGCATCCTATATTTATACTGCTCTTCCTTAGATTTTTGGGCCGACTTCTCTTTCTGGAGGATAAAAAATCAATATTAATTATTTTATTTAGCCGACTTGTCTTCTAGGGTTATGTCCAATGCTTTAGGATTTCTTCTTGCTTCCCAGAATACTCTATTCTTGTCAGGGTTACACATGGAGGTTTAATACCTCCCACAACTACCATCCATGCAATCTCACAATTTCCTTGAAAAGCAAATTTTCTATGTGAGTAGCATCACTTGTTTTGTAACATGGTATAAAATGTGCCATCTTTGAAAATCTGTCAAGTACCATAAAAATTGAATCATTTCCTCTCTGGGTTCTTGGAAATCCCATAACACAATCCATACTAATAGCATCCCATGGCCTATTTGGAATAGGAATCGATTGGTATAGTCCTGTATTCTGTTGTTTTCCTTTGGTATATTGCCGAATTCTTCATTTTTTCACAAATTTCTTCACATTCGGTCTCATGCCTTTCCAATAGTATGAATAACTCAACTGTGCATATGTCTTATCATGGCCAAAAGGTCCAACCAATCCTCCATTGTGCTTTTCCTTTAACAAATTATCCCTCATTGAGCATTTCAGGATACATAACTGACTCCCTTTAAATATAAACCCTTCCTGGATCAGGTACTCCATCCATGGGCTTCTATCCCTCATCAAACGATTTTCAAAATCTTTATAAGCCTCCTTGAAGTCTAGGTCTTCCTTTTACATTTCCTTGAGGTGTTCAAATCCCAAAGTCTTCACCTGTAATTCCTGCAAGATCAAAAATATCCTACTCAAAGCATCTACAACTTTTTTACCACTCCCGCTAAATATAAACCCTTCCTGGATCAGGTACTCCATCCATGGGCTTCTATCCCTCATCAAACGATTTTCAAAAGATTTATAAGCCTCCTTGAAGTCTGGGTCTTCCTTGTACATTTCCTTGAGATGTTCAAATCCCAAAGTCTCCACCTGTAATTCCTAGAAGATCAAAAATATCCTACTCAAAGCATCTACAACTTTTTTACCACTCCCATTAATATGCTTAATGAAAAAAGTGAAATTATTCATGAATTATACCCATTTGGAAGGTCTTTGATTCAACTTCTCTTTTCTACTTATGAACTACAAAGCATGATTGTCAGTATACAAAATAAACTCTTTTGGCATAGGATAATTCCTCCACTTTTTCAAAGCTTGAATTATAGCATAAAATTCCTTATCATAAGTTAAAATTTTTCTCTTAGCATCATTCAAATTCTCACTAAAATAAGCAACAAGCTTATCATCTTGACTTAAAGTTGTGCCAATGACCACTCCACTTACATCACATTTGACTTGGAAAGTGTTCCTAAAATATGCCAAAATTAAAATGGGTTGTTCTGTTATCTTTTCCTTTAACAACCTAAATCATTTTTTCAGCATCTTTTGTCGAGTCAAAAGATCCATCTTCTTTGTTTATAGTATCCACTATGGGTTTACATATACTGCTAAAATTCCTAATCAACTTCATGTAAAAACTTGCTAACCCATGAAAACTTCTTACTTCAAACACATTTCTTGGAGAAGGCCACTCCTTTATATATTTCATCTTCTTTGGATCCATCTTCAATTCATTTTAAGATATCACAAACCCCAAATACATAAGTTTTATCTTTATAAAAGAACATTTCTTCAATTTTATCAACAACTTCTCTTGCTATAATATTCTCAATACCATCTTCAGGTGTCTCGAGTGCTCCTCCTTAGTTTCACTATAGAATAGGATATCATCCAAGTAAATAATTATAAATTTCCCAATAAAATCTTTGAGTACTTCATTCATTAACTTCATGAATGTACTTAGAGCATTGGTTAAGCCAAATGGCATAACAATATAGTCATACAACCCTTCATTCATTTTGAATGTTGTTTTCCATTCATCCCCTTCTCTCATCATTATCTAATGATAGCCACTTTTTAAATCTATATTGGAAAAATAGCTAGCTCCACTCAAAAAATATATCAAATCATCCATTTTGGGTAAAATAAATCTATACCCGATGGTTATCTTGTTTATATCTATAGAATCTTTTCACATCTCCAACCTACATCCTTTTTTGGACTCAACATAGTTGATACTGCACATGGGCTCAGACTTTCTCTGATCAACCCTTTTTCTAATAGCTCTTGGACCTTCTTCTTAATGTCTTCAATCACCTGAGGGTTTAAACTATATGCTTATTTGTTTGGTAAACTTGCACTCAGAATAAGGAAAATATGATGACTAATTATTCTGATGGGTGGTAAAGTATGAGGCAATTCATCTACTACAATGTCGAAAAACTCATCCAATAATCCCTAAATTTCAACAGGAAATTCATTCATGGAAGTATTTGTAAGGATATCTCTCGACCTACCTATAACAACAAACTACATTTCCTGATCTTTCTTAACTTATTTCAAGATATCCTTCCCTCTCATGACAAGTATACTTGGAATAACCTCCCTTTCAAATCCTTTATCTTAAAGTCACAACAACATATGTCTACACCCATTCTGCTCAAGGGCATAAGTATTCTTTTTCCCATCATGTATGACATTTTTGTCATGTTTCCATGGCCTCCCCAACAAAACATGACAATCATCCATAGGTCTGACATCACATCATACTTCATCCTTATAATTACCAATATTAAACTCAACTTTACATTGTTTACTTACCATGACTTGATGTACTTTCTGTAGCCATGACACCCTATACAGATTCAAATGTGTTGTAATTTATGTGGACACTAAATTTTTAGTGCTCCCACCATCTATGATCATCTTGCATACTCTATCCTTTGACTTACAAGCAATTATGGATAAACTCTTTCTTTGTGATGGCTCTTGCACCTCTTTTCCCAGCTTCAAAAAAGATTTCCTCATCATGAGTGATCTTCTTTCTTCAACAACTTCTACTTTCGCCTCTGTCTCTACAGTCTTCTATTGATCCTCGGTAATTTGAGATTCTCGAAAACCTACATTATTTTTTCAGGACATTCCCAAGACATGTGTCCTGTCTTTCCACAAGCATAACACTTAATCTCTCCTCCTCTTCTTCTTCCTCTACCTCTTGGAAGAGGTCTCCTTCCTCTACATTCCCATCCTCTAGAGCCTCCTCTGACTACCTGATCATAAAATGATATTGACTGACATTTGTGGGTTCTCATCCTATCATTCCACTCATGGAAAGAATTGATCAGACGACTAGCAGGGATCCTTTGTTCTTGAAGATATATGGCTAGGTTTTTTTACGGTACTTTGAGCTTCCAGGGTTTCGTCACTCTAAACAACTACGAATAAACTCCTGAAGGCCAAGTATTCAAACTTTTGAAGGGATCCAATCTATTCGATTGGGATTTCATTTTATGATCAATGGTTCATAATTAATTCGGGGCTCAGGCAAGAAATCTAGAGAGTCACATCCTTGTCAAAGGATTTCAAGTATTCTCTAAGCTCTACCCTGGAACTCTGCACCCATTATAACTTTTGAACATTTTCCACTTCGAGGAAGTGAACTCCGATGCACACTTACGATTTCCTCCTGAACTTTGACCCTTAGAGTTTAATGGTCCATGAACCCCTTGCGCTAACTCTCTTGAGCTTTGGACCAGGGATGATTTTAAGGATGGAAATTTATATTAAAATGTAGAAACATGGTCTAATCTTACTAGTCCTTAATATGAAAAATGTAAAATGTTTGGCGATAGGTTTGTATAAATATTCAAATTTCTAAGGACTTTATATACTCTCTATAACATTTTGGTGATTTTTAAGGTAAAATAATTTTATTCTATGGAATTTGGGAAAATCATTATTAGAAAAAATGGAAATTTGCAAATCTCTTTTAGGGAAAAACCATGGAAAAATAGCCCATTTGTGAAATTTATCCCCTAAAATCATCTATTAGAGAATTTCATACTCCGTGTGCTTACTTTGTATAGAATTTCACTATCTCTAATGACCTTCTGAACATGGAAAAAAAATGGTTCGACCTCTGCACACCTTGCGTTGGCACTATGCACACCTTACATTGTGAGTCCCAGAAGAAAAACAATTGAAACTTAAAATAAAATCACAAATTCATTTGAAGAGAATACAAGTATACATAAACATACACCAAGACAATTGTACAATATCTATTTGATTTCAGAAAGAACAAAACAAGGTTATAGTCTTCTCTCCTTAATGTTTTTGAGAGTATTGTATCTTCTCTTATTTTCCCTTTTCAATGAAGACTTACTTACATCATAGATTACATTGATTTATACATGAATTGGCTTCTCAAGCATTCCCTCCAGATCCGTTTAGTGGTTTCACATCTTAATAAATATATTCCTATCACTAAACTATCACAGTAAATGCTCATTTACAATTTCATATATGAGTCAATGCTCAAAATATGTACAATCCTAAAAACATTAAAGGCAATTACAACTTTCTGGATGTACATACAATGGTTCTAGTCTCTATATCTCAAGGGGATCCTTAATTACAAAGGTATAAAAATTAAATGTTGTGGCCTCCTTGGAATCAAAATCTGTTAATGTGTGTTGCGATGTATGTTGAGTCACCTTCCACCATGCCTCATTAAATGTGATGATGACGCTACCGCATCATTCTCTAAGAACACACACACACATTATTTCTAGGAAGTTATATGCTCCAAGCACACTCCTCATCCTCATATATCTCAAAAAATCATACAATCCCAACATCTGCACACAAAATTATCAAGAACAGATAGGTTTTTGTTATTTTTGCCTCCTTTTTTAATTGGTAGACAATTTTTCACTATTGGAAGACAATTGTGGGAAGAATTGGAAGACAAATTTGTTTAATTGGAATTGGAATTGTTAGTTATGTCTTCTTGTGTAATACTAAGAAAATTATTTCCAATTGGAATTGGAATTGTTATTTTTGTCTTCTTGTGTACTACCAAGACAATTTTGTCCAATTGGAATTGTTAGTTGTGTTTCCTTGTGTAATACCAAGAAACATTTGTCCACTTGGAATTGGAATTGTTATTTTTTTATTCTTGTGTAATACCCAGAAAAAATTGTCTAATTGGAATTGGAATTGTTAGTTGTTTCTTCTTGTGTAATACCAAGACAAATTTGTCCAATTGTAATTATTAGGTGTGGCTTATTGTGTAATACAAAGACAAATCTATTGCAATGTTCTTGGAAGAAATTTTTTCTCTTTAAGCATGGGGATCCTATGGAATCAAGGTAGAAACTCCTCGATGAAAGAAAAACCCATTGAAAAGGTAAATGGATAAATATAAAAGACAAGGTTATGTATATCAAAATGTAGGATTTTAAAAGAGGGAAATCCAATTTCTAGTGAAATAGATGTCATTGTTTTTTATCCTCCATCATCACAAGAAGAGTGTATGATTTCATTAGAGAACAATCCAAATCATACTTCTATTGTACCTCCAATCAGTATCTCATCAAGAAAAGTTTTTTTGGATGAACAAATGATGGAGGATTTTCTTGTAGTTGATTATACTATGGATGAAATTGGAGAGGCAATCGATGCATAACCTTCTATTGAAAAGTTCCTATGGTGAAACCTCTTGTTGGATAGTTAGATTTTCGAGAAACTAGTCATTAGCATGTCCACTCTCCTCCCATAATTTATCTTACAGTCATTGAATGGGAAAGAACTACAATGTTGTTAAGTCCATAGCATGGAGGTCAAGAGTATTAGAATATGGGTTCATCGATCCTACCTAGATTGAGAAGTGTGTTACAAAGAAATCCTAAACGCATTCAGGTGGATGAAAGTGATCTAGAATCACTTGAAGGGAAGTTATCATTCTTATAAAATCATTCAAAAATATTTTGAACCAAAATCTGATGTCACTAAATGTCAATTATATTTGGATTTGTTAAAATATATAAGTTTTACTGTTGTTAGAAGAATTTTTGGCATTAAAATAGTTAAAAGTTTAGAAACAAATCATCATATTTTTAAAAACATTGTGTATGATTTTCAAAAAAATGGTAAGAAATCACATTCTAAAGACAGTAATGCAGCCCGGTTTGTCTTGTCATAATCAATTGTTAACAAGATCACAAGAAAACATCATTTTCTCTAACAAACCTATCATCTCATGAAATTCAATATCAAAACTCTTAGAAAGTATTCTAATAGACAAGATAGCCTTGACATAGGTGGCCCAATAGATTTGTTGGCCTTCACTGGTAGGCTACCTCATTTTGAAATGAAGTTAGTTTTAGCGATTAAGGGACTAGTATATGATTCATGGCATGAGAAATATAGGCCTTCTTCCAACCAAAAATATGTGCTAAAATTAAGAAGTGGATATAGGGACCATGAACCTCATATTAAAAAATTTCTTGACATTACACAGAAAACATTGTATGAGATATTCAAGACAGTACATAGTGCATTTAACTTGGGCCAAAGATCTTTCCATAAATGCAAGTTTCCTTTGCATGTTCGAATAAACACAATTCATAACACATGTTGTTGTATATATCACATTGAATATCGTTATTATTATGACACACACACACACACACACACACACACACACACACACACACACACACACACAGATATATATATATATATATATTTCATGTATCGCATATCACCGTTGTGCAGGGATGTTCAATTATATTGACGACATCATCATCTAGAGACTTTATTTGCAACATCTTGTGCACAGGGAAAAAGGGTTGTATATATGATCAAAAATATTTCTTAGATGGGACATTCCCTAGGTTTGGTGGAATCTAGAATTATTCAGCAAGTGCATCCATGTAAGCGATGAGAATGGATTGTGGAGGAAGGAGGTTTCCTTGCAAATCTTTAAATATGTCTGATATGATATTGATAGAGGGAAGGAAAGAAAAAATAAATGATTGGTGACTTCCCAAGTATGAGTATGTGACTTCATCAAGTTCTTCATAGAAAATAGATGACAATATGTTTAGTATGTCTATGTGGATCAATGGAAAGATGATCATTTTATTACATGAAAAGATACATTTCTCACTGGTACTATCTTATCAGTGGTTTATTTTGCTGAGAACTACACCCTTCAACCACAAAATGAGATTCAAATCCAATATTATCACTTAGAGAAGGTAAACATAATGGTCCATATCACATACATGCATGGGTTGGAAAGTAGTGAATAAAACATAGTTATGTTGAAGGAGTATCACTTCTACATAAGCAATGATCAGTACCATGACTTAGCCTATGTACAACATTTCTTTCAATTATTTTACAATCACCTTAAGGAGAAGAACATACAGATGGATCAACATGGTATTTTCTCAGATGGTTGCATGGGCCAATTCAAAAATGCTTGTGTATTTCAACGGTTGTGTATGCTGCACAAAAAAATCAAGGTACACCATATTTGGAACAATTTCAAGTCTAGGAACAGGAAAGGGGAGAATGATGGAGCAGGAATATGTATCAAAAGAGTGTTACACAGGAAATAAATGAAGTTAACAACTACTTCCCTCATTTGAGATGCAAAATACAATGTTGAATGGTGTTCTTTAGTAATGGGACATGGAACAAGAACCCATGAAGACCAATCACCCATGAAAGGACATGTACATAAATATTTTAGAGAGGCGGTCAATGTTGATTGATCACAGTGGTATGAATGAAAAAAAATCTAGGGAATTCATGGATTCCATTAAGTTCAAACATTAGACAATGAAATAGATGAAATATGGATGAGAAAACTCTCTTGCTTCTATGGTCCATGTAGTAGTAATGAATGGGATGATTATGAATCCACAGACTTGGTTGATATATTGGATCATGTATCAATCCCCATTGGTAAATTTATTTACTATGGAATTATCCTAGTTGGAAGAGTACCAATCAAATATTTCAATAGATATTGATCACGTCATATATCTCCTATTGTGAGGTTTGTTGAAACCTTCTATTAATTTTTGAATAACTAGAATCAATTTTTTATGCTTTGATCATCTAGTGGACTTACGTGTTGGCACTCCAATTTTTTGACGGAACATATATGTAGTGGTTTCACCAAGAGGTAATGAATGACGCACTAACTATTGGTTGTCACATTTCTTAAATGGAAAAGATACCCTCATGTGATCAATAACATACTTCGAACTCATTTAATTTTTCATTAGGACGATGGTAATTAAAGGAGAATATATAACACGTGATGAAAGAACACGAAAGAAAGTTGGTTATGTATTTCAATATTATAGACCAAGTGAATTTTTATACCACTTTACGAAATTGGTTCTTGGTACAAACCTCAAACTACAAACAATTCCAAGTAACAACTAATCAAAGGTATGATACTTCTTTCCTTACTTTGACCATGAGAAGTTAATGGAGATTGTTAGTATTAGAAGTGATCCCAATGGTCTACTTGAATGACCATAGGTATGTAAAATTAATAACTGAACAAATATTTTAGATTTATGAATGATTGAAATTTTGGCTTCATTTTATGGTTGTTATGGTATTATTTTATTTTGTGGTTATTTTTTGTTTTTAGGGAACTATGTCTAGCCTTGTATTGGCTTGTCTTTCTTTGCCTTTCCTTACCTTTCCCTTCCTTTCTTTCCTATCCTTTCATTTATTTTCCCTACCTTGTATTGTCTTGGCTTTCATTTCCTTCCCTCACCTTACCCTGCCTTGCTTTACTATCCTTGAATTTCATTTCCCTAGCTTGTCTTGACTTGACATTTCTTGCCTTGTCTTACCTTTCCTTTCCTTGACTTTCCTTGATTTCCTAGCCTTTCCTTCCTTTTCCCTAACTTTTCTTATCTTGGATTACCTTTCCTTTCCTTTCCTCTCCTTACCTTTCCATGTATTACTTTTCCTTTCCTTTCCTTTCCTTACCTTTATTTTCCTTTCCTTGCCTTACCTTACCTTTCCTTGGCATGCCTTACCTTTCCTTTTATTTCCTTGTCTCTCCTTGCCTTGATTTGAATTTCATTTCCATGTCTAGACTTTCCTTGTCCTTGCTTGCATTGGTTCTCTAGCCTTGCCTTGTATTTCCCTACCTCCTCTTTGCTTGTATTGTCTTTCCTTTCCTTACCTTGTCTTTCCTTGACTTTCATTTATTTCCTAGACTTTCCTTTCCTTTCCCTACCTTTTCATGGCTTTCCTTTCCTTTCTTTTCCTTACCTTCTCTTGTATTTCCTTTCCGTACCTTTCCTTTCCTTTCCTTTCCATGCCTTGACTTTCCTTGCCTTACATTAACTTTCCTTTCCATGTCTAGCCTTTCCTTGCATTTCTTTCCTAGCCTTGACATGCCTTTGCCTACCTTTCCTTGACTTTCCTTGCCTTTCCTTGACTTACATTTCCTCACCTTGATTTCCTAGAAATGTCTTGTATTTCCCTACCTTGTCCTGGATTGGATTGGAAGGCCTTTCCTTAACTTTCCTTTCCTTTCCCTTCCATACCTTTCCTTTCCTTTCCGTGTCTTACTGTTCCTTTCCATGCCTTTCCTTTCCTTTTCGTGTCTATACTTTCCTTTCCTTGCTTTCCTAACATTCCCTTGTGTTTTGCTACCTTGTCTTGCCTTGCCTTGCCTTGCCTTGCCTTACCTTTCATTGCATTTCCTTTCCTTTCTTTCCTATCTTTGAATTTCCTTTCCCTACCTTGTCTTGGCTTGGATTAGCTTGCATTGCCTTACCTTTCCTTGCCTTTCCTTACCTTTCCTTGCCTTATTGTTCCTTTCCCTACCTTGCCATGTCTTACCTTGCCTTTCCTTGCCTTGCCTTGGATTTCCTTTCAATTACTTGACTTAGCTTACCTTTCCTTTCCATGTATTGTATTGTCTTGCACTGCCCTGCTTTCCTTTATTTTCCATGTCTAGCCTTTCCTTTCCTTTTCTTGCCTTTCTTTCCTATCCTCTCCTTTCCTTTCCCTACCTTTTCTTGGTTTGGATTTCCTTGACTTTACTTTCCTCTCATTGCTTTCCTATCCTTTCCTTTCCTTTCCCTACCTTTCCTTCCTAGCCTTAGCCTTTCCTTGATTTCCTATCCTTTTCTCTCCTAATATTCCCTTGCCTTGCATACCTAGCCTTGCTTTTCCTTTCCTTACCTTGTTTTGGTTTGACTTTCCTTGCCTTGCCTTTGATTTCCTTTCCTTATCATGCATTGTCTTTCCTTGCCTTTCCTTTCCTGAGAATGAGAATTAGTGCATGGGAATGTATGGAAATAAGGGATGTTATACATGCCACAAATAATTCTTAGATTGCTGATTTTTATAGTAGAAAACTATGTTGGAACAATATAGGTTCCGTACTTAATCATTTTTCATGATTGTGAAGTTATGTTAATCTCACACAAAATTGGGTTAACTATATGGTTTGATAACATAATCACAATAGAAATAAAAGGTTTGAAACCTCACATTACTTTATTCAAAATGAAGCATGGTTCATTCGAATGGAAATAACAACATCTTACAAGGTTTTCTTAATACAAAATAAAGACAATTCAAATGTCAAGAGTTCATATGGAATGTTCCCTCCAAGAATGTGCATGCAATCAACCACTCCAAATGTGTTAATTCCAAGGTAGACAAGCCCATGGATGAATGTGAAAGATACCAAGTGGATGGAGCATCCACAACAAAGTATGTGATCAAATCCCCAAAATAAAAATGTAGATAATCTCTCCACAAGTGTGCTTTCTGTTGCTTTCCTAGCCTTGCCTAACCTTTCATATCCTTTCCTTTATTTACATTGCATTCCTAGAATTGACTTTCCTTTTATTTCCTTCCCTTGCCTTAGATTTCCATGCCTTGGTTTTCCATGCATCAACTTTTCTTTATTTCCTTTTCTTTCCTTCCTTGCCTTACCTTACCTTTCCTTTTCTTGGCTTGGCTTGGATTTCCTTTCCTTGTCTTTCCTATTCTTTTCATGCAATGTCTTGTCTTTCCATGTATATCCTTGCCTTTCCTTTCCTTTCCTTTCCTTTCCTTTTGTTGCTTGATTATCCTTGTATTTACTTTCCTTGCCTTATCCTTGATTATCCTTATCCTTTCTTTTCCTTTTCTTTCCTTTACTTTTCTTCCCTTTCCTTTTCTTTCCTTACCTTTCCTTTTGTTGTCTTTCCTTTGATACCCTTTTCTTTCCTTGCTACCTAATCCTTACCTTTCCTTTCCTTGCCTTGCATTGCCTTACCTTTCTTTCCCTTGAAATGTATTTCCATTCCTTACCATTTCTTTCCTATCCTAGCCTTGCCATATCTATCCTTACAAGGTGCTAAATTGTCAAACATATGCAATAAGAACTGAGAAAAACCTTGGTTCTAGAGATCCTCCAAAAACATTTTTTTATGGGAAACAAAATGACAATGGAGGGGCACCTCTATCTCAAACCCGGTTCCCTAAATACAGTGCAACCAATGATTCATCCATTTGAGGCTCGATTAGAGTTTTATTTCAATTTGCAACTCGCCTCCTCAAGACATTCAGAGACATGTTGGTAGTTTGGTCTCGTGGCATAAAATCCTAAATAAGAAACATAAAGAAGTTCTATAAGATCCCTCACATCTATTTGGACAAGGCCCACATGACCACACTACCCACAATCATCCAACAAAATTTTATTGAAAATCAACCTGTTGTTCAGAAATTGCATTGTGCCTCATTGAGAAAAACCCTAGTTCAAGAGATCCTCCAACAAATGATTTTCTAGGAAATGAAATGATAATGGAGGGGCCCCACTAGCTGAAAATGGATGCCTCAAATTCAATGAAATTGATGGTTCATCCATCTGAGGCCTTTTTAAAGTTTTTTCGTGATTTTCAACTCACCTCCGCAAGCCATTTAGGGACAAGTTGGAAGTTTGGTATGGGTGAATAAAATACAAACTGAGCAACATAAAAAAAACTTGTAAGCTCCCACATGTATTTTTGGCCAAGGCCCACATGACCACTTTACCCACAATCACCTATCACAATGTTCTTGAAAACATGCCTCTTTTTTATAAATTGAAGTGTGCCTCATTGACGAAAACCATAGTTCCATAGATCCATCAACAAATTATTTTTTGGGAAACAAATTAATAGTAGAGGGGACCCACTATATTAAAATCATGGCACATACCCCACCCCTTATCTCCTATCCTTTGGGGATGCTCAACCTCCTGTTCTAGGATCATTCTCAACACCTGAGCCATATTGACTCTTCAAATCCCTGTTGGAACTCGACAAACTCTTTCACAGGTCCTTTTAACCTTGCAACTCTCTTCTTGGCCCCTTTGAAGAAAGTTGGCAGTGGCACTGACTCTCCATGCTAGGCCCTTTCTATCACGTGACCTCAGGTGGTGTCATGGGGATCAACCACAAAAGGCACTTCAGGCTTTGGGGTTTGATGCTTTCCACAGAAACCAAATCTTACGTTCTCGAACTCTGAGTCACAAATTCAAATGATGCA
>SNQJ01S0080718.1:11819-40096 GCA_010110895.2 Picea sitchensis | reverse complement strand
GAATATTAATAATAATTCATGTGTACTTAGTATTTCTTTGCCTTCATGTAATATATCCCTCCTCCACATTGACTAGGGATTGTGACATAGGTTATTCCATGGTGTTAAGGTGTATGCGACACTTATATGACACTTAGGGTGAGGTACCTAGGTGTGCAAATTTCATGTGTAACAATGGTTTTTGCAAAGACCCTCATTTTTGGATTTGTAAAGAAGTGTTTCAGAGCTCCCTTAATTGAGAAGTCATGTTTAGGACCAGAGACACGTTTGTGTTTTTCATCAAAACCATGTGTGATTGGATCTGAAGAAGAATTATTTACGATTTTATCTCATGAATGGATGTTGTAACGAGTAAGAGCCTCTGAATCTGTTGATACATTATCGTATTCAATATTTTTATAGTTCTTGTCTTTAATGATGAAAATTAAATCATTTTGTTAATATGTGATTGATGATTAGAGTTAAGGAAACTATTTTTAGTGCCATCATTTATTGCATGTATGTTTTCTCTTGATAATCATATCTCAGTCAATAATTGGGACACCAACAAGTTAATGTATTAGTACTAAGCTTGTTTTAGGTGTAAGGATCATTGTATGCATGTTTGAGCATGTGGGTTATCCCAAGCTCAACCTTCTCCTGTAGTTAAGCTTTCCCACTTTGTTACCCAGTTGGTTTATACCAGATTTTATATTATATCGGTCCCACCTATAAGAGAAAATACAAAAAAGAGAACGTTTGAACTAAAGGAGGAGCTTTCACAAGAAAACATAAAGCCCATCGATTAATTAGATAGATTGCAAGATCTGGAGAACCATTCCACCATTAAATGTTGCAAAGTCTAATTGGGCCTCAGTGATGGGGTTGGTTCCTACTGTTGAGTTAAATTGATTTAGGACCTTTCAATAGAATTGGTGGTAGAAGGAGGGCCTGAAGAATGAATGGCTGACAATATTTTTAACACAATATTTTAGACAGCCTGTAGATTCAAAACAACCCACATGCATGTCTAGTCATTCTCAATACATCCCACACACACTTAGTACTCTTGAAACGAGTAACTCACCCTAGCAAGAGAAAGAACATATATTCCCTGAGATACCTTATGCTCTTCCTCACGAGGAGTTGAACCAATTCACAAGAATC
Organism: Picea sitchensis; assembly: GCA_010110895.2. Lineage (NCBI taxonomy): Eukaryota > Viridiplantae > Streptophyta > Pinopsida > Pinales > Pinaceae > Picea > Picea sitchensis. The sequence goes on along the minus strand of SNQJ01S0080718.1, from coordinate 38,950 downwards.
ACAAGAGCTTATGCCCGACAAATCGGAGCACTGCACTTAGCCCCGTTACTTCCTCGTAGAAAACAAGTAAGCATACCGGTGGTCGATACCCCCGACCAGGTTTTCTTTCACAAAGTAGAAGACTTGATAGATTCATCCCTTACCGAAATCGAACATCCTCTCAATCTAATCCCTGAAACACCGACCGATAATTGCTTCGAGGCCGATGAATTTTCTAATGAGGAAGGTTTCAACTCTGAATGCTCAGTTTCAAGATCAGATGACATGGAAGATAACAATGATCATAATGAAGAAAGGGGAAAACCACCTTATAATAATCAACCATGGTTGGCCAGAGATGCTTTGGCCATCCTTGGGTGAGTACATAACCTTCCCCAACATCTAGAAAAGTTACTCCCTATATTTGAACTTGAAACCTTAGGATTTCCTGAAGACCATATCAAAAAATTCATACTAGCTATTAGATTGATGAATGTCCAACATGAAGACGTAGTATGCATGTTATTCCCCTACACTTTTGAGAATTTCGCCTCCACGTGGTATTTTAACTTACCTGTAGGATCCATAACTAGTTGGACGAAGTTTCAAAATGATTTTTTAGATAAATTTGCAGAAGAAACCACTATACGAGATTTGATGGCTGAATTGTTTGCTGCCACCATGAGTTCAAAGGAGAAGGTTAAATACTTCAATGAAATATTCACCACTATCTTAAACAAATTTAAACCCGAAGCTAAACCCACTCAGGAGTTGCAAATCAAATTATATGCTAACGCTCTCCCAACTTCTATTTCCATGTTTGTGAAGAGGGCCGCCAAAGCAACCTTGGATGAGAATTTTGAAGAAGCCAAAATGACAGATTTCCAAATGAAGGGATGTAAAGAAGGCTAGGTCTCATTAGTGAAGAAGGAAGTTCAACCTCCTCACATGAGAGTACTACTGTTGAATAGATCCCCAGGGAACAAATAAAACAAGGTCCTGAAAAGGGAAGTGGAGACATAAATACCTACAACACATGGTCAAGAAGTTGTCAAATGAAATCATAGACATGAAAATAAGTGCAGGGGAAGGAAACCAAGGACAAAGGCCCTATAAACCTTTTTTCAAAATAAATCCACCGTTCAAAGCGATTGAAACTCCCCCAGCCAACTTAAACATCGATCTGGGAAATGTAGCATCTGACTTTTTTTGTACTTATCACCAAGAGAAACACTTTGAAAGAGACTGACCACAATGGATTCATGCCATGAATTTTATGGCCAACTAGTTTCTAGATGAAGTTTCCCTAACCGAACAATCAAGCATCTCAGTTATGAATATTGCTTATCAGGAAGAAGTTGATCCACCAAAAGAAACAACCTTCCTGATATGGGACCTTGACCTACTAATGCCTTCTAATGACCTATTTGAGGTTCAATAACCACCCGCAAAGGTCTTGGATGTGCAAACACAATGTAGGGGTCAACCTATCTAAAATGATCTTACTACTGCCCAAACTTTGGGAGGAAAACCAACTCCCGATCACCCGAAAGAAACTTTTTTCCCCGAAGAAATCCTATAAACATCCATACACGATAATCGTCCAAGATAGACTACAAAATAGTAGAAGACTTGAAAAATTTGAAAACAAATATATCGATCATGGACATATGCAGAATCCCTCAGCAAAAGGACTTTCTTTTACAAGCATTGAAATCAGTAGAAACTCCTACCACAAGCACTGGCCAATGAGGAAATATATCTCCCATGGATATAAGAAATAAACCAAGTGTGTACTCTTGCTCTGAAGATAAGAAGGGAAAACCTTTTGTCCCATTGTTCCTTTTGACATTTGAAGTCTTCAACAAAAACCTCCATAATTGTTTGGTTGACTCGGGAGCATCCTATAATGTCATGCCATTGTTTATTTGCAAACAAAGAAACACAGTCCCTCTCAAAAGTGATAAACGTGTTATACAATTAGACAGAACCCATGTGAAGGTTATGGGAGATCTCAAAGATGTAATGATCAGAATAGTGACACACCCTAAATTTGTGCAAGTAATTGACATCATTGTAGTAGATAGCCCATAAGCTTATGGATTTTTAAAGAGTCGAGATTGGCTTTAGAAGTTAAACAGATACTTTAGTACAGATTGGGCTCACCTTTGGCTGCCATTAAAGGGACACATGAATATGATTAGGATTGATAGGGAAAGATATCTAAAACATATTGTCACCGACTTAGAAATCCTTAATGAACCCTCATCAGTAGATTTCCTCGTGCTAGGAAATTATTCCTGTGACTCCGATTTCATGAATTTCTCCCCCCTCTCATCTGATGTTCGTCTTACTCAAAAATCCAAAATGATTTTTCAGTAAAACCTACCGACGACAGCAGAGGAAACCCTCTTCTATCAAGGACCTACGTTAGAAATCATGAAACACGTAGGAAGAAAGGAGGACAGTGGTAGGAAAAGGGAAACTAACAACTTTTTCTCACCAATTTGGAGCTTATACTTTGATGGATCTAAATCGCAAGAAGGATCAGGGGTAGGGTGCATCCTCATTAATACAAAAGGTAAATGACATTTCATGTGTTGTAGACTAGAATTCGAATGCACAAACAACACCTCCGAGTATGAATCTCTAGTACAAGGGCTAAAGAAATACATAGACTTAAACGTTAAAGAATTGAAGGTTTTCAGAGATTATGAAATCATCGTTAGACAAGTAAGAAACATTATACATTGCAACTCTCCACACCTAAGGAATTACCAATAGGAAGTGCACATGCTAATAGAGCATTTTGAATCCTTCAACATTACAGTGATACCCAGAACAAATAACATTCTTGTTGATTCTCTCGCCACTGCTGTCTCAAGAATATCACCCCTAGAAGAGTATGAAAACTCCCGGTTCACTGTGGAGATAATATACAAACCATTGATGCCCAATAATATTTCTAATTGGAAAGTATTTGAAGGATATGAATAGATCATAAAAGTTTTGACCAATTAGGATAATTTCAAAGACTTGGCTATTGACGATGAAGTATTCTAGGAGAAATCAGCATAAAATGATCCTTAGACAGATCAACTAACTGAAAAACCAAGGTCTCACACGATACCAAAGGGAATATCCAATTTAGAAAACATTTTTTTACCTAAGGGAAAGATTTAAAGGGTTAAAGAACGCAAAGATGGGGAGTTCTTGACCCATGCACGAAATTATAAATCTAGGAACCCAAGAAAACCCCAAGAATATAAATCTCGACAGGACGACATCTAAAGATGAAAGGAAGGGCTATCTCAATCTTTTCATACAATATCAAGATTTTTTTGCTTGGTCCTATCTAGATTTGAAAACTTATGATACTCGTATAATTCAACACACTATCCCATTAAATCCTGAAGTGAAACCCTTCCAACAGAAGCTATGGAAGTACCACCCATCCCTGGAGCATCTCATGTGTCGGGAGTTAAAGAAACTACTAGATGCCAAGATTATATTTCAGGTTAGACACTCTGCATGGGTAGAAAATTGGTTCCTGTGAGGAAAAAGTCTGGGGAGATCCCCCTATGTGTAGAGTTCATAAATATCAACAAACCTTCAAAAAAGGAAAACTACCCAGTCCCACCAATGGAGAAACTCTTGCAGACCATGTTTGGCTCAAAGATCTTCTCCCTACTGGACAATTTTTTTGGTTACAGCCAAGTTTTAGTTTGAGATGAATATTGTTTGAAGACTACCTTCCGAACCAAGTGGGGAACCTTCGCTTACAAACGCATGCCCTTTGGGTTAATTAATGCAGGGGTGACCTTCCAAAGGGCCATGGACGTAGAATTTCAATGACTAATCAACAAGTGTGTAGTAGTCTATTTGGACAACGTGACTGCATATTCAAAGAACAAAGAAGATCATATCCAACATTTGACCCTGATTTTCGAAAGGTGTAGGAAATACGGTATATCCTTAAACCCTAAGAAAACTATTTTTGGTGTCGAGGAAGGTAAGTTGTTATGCCACATTATATATCAAGAAGGCATTTTCATAGACCCAGAATGGATTAGGGATATAGCTCAGCTTCCATTACCCTACAACAAAAATGCTATGCAATCATTCTTCGGGAAAATCAATTTTGTGAGGAAATTCACCCCCGATTTTGCTGAAATGATCAAACCCTTACAAAAAATGATCCTCAAAGATGCTGAATTTAAGTGGGATGATGAACGGAAATGTTCTTTCAAATATATTAATATTGTAATATCCCAAGCCCCAGTGCTACGAAGTCCCAATTTTAGCAAAGATTACTTCTTCTATACTTTTTCCTCCAACCAATCGTTAGTTGCAGTATTGACTAAGAAGGATGATGACAACAATGAGGCCCCTATATCATTTATGAAACACTTCAGACAAGTAGGATTATGCAATATGCAAGGAAATGAAACACTTCAAACCTTACATCCTTAATAACCATACTAAAATCATCATGCCTCACCCTGCAGTCTGATCCCTATTCACTCAACAAGAGATGGGGGAAAGAAGAGGAAACTAGATGTCAGTAGTCCAAGAATTTGATATAGATATAAAAACTGCTAAACTAGTTAAAAGACAAGGATTATGCAGACTGGAAGCTGAAGCCCAGGACCAAGTAAATGAAGACCCCAGTTGGGAGAATGAATTATCATTGTGGTGTGTTGAAGCTTCATACATCTCCCCAGGGAAAGAGTCTTGGTATGAGAAACTAACTTATCTCCTGCATCATGGAACTTTCCCAGAAAACCTAAATCCTAGGGAAAAGATATCCCTCGGGTTAAAATCAATGCAATATCGCCTCATAATTTCGATTCTCTTCCATGTTAATTATGATGGAGTAATTTTAATAAGTCTTGAACGTGAAGATGCAGACAAAGTTCTGAAAATGCTCCATGATGGTCCTGTAGGTGGACATTTCGCAGGAAACACCACTACTCATAAAATACTGAGAGCTGGATATTATTGGCCTACTCTATTCAAGGACACTCACACATATGCTAGGAACTATAAGATGTGTCAAATAATCATGGGTAGGGAAAAGAGAGTTGTTGTCCCTCTCCAACCTGTGGCCATCTCCAGGCCATTCGAGCAATGGGGGTTATATATCATAGGATAAATTATAGCGAGTTCTTCAAAACAACATAGATACATACTAACTTCCACAGATTATTTCACGAAATGGGAAGAGGCCAACCCTCTGACTCATGTAAATGAAAAGGTGGTGGTCCGATTCATAGAAGAACAACTGATCGCAAGGTTCAATATGCCTTATGTCCTTATTTTTGATAATGCCACTTACTTTTATTCCACCCTATTAACATAGTTTTATGTAGATAAAGGAATCATGATTAGATACTCTGCAAATTATTATCCACAGGGTAGCAGAGTGGCATAATAAACCAATAAGAACCTAGTAAGGATATTAAAGAAATCAATTGAAGACAACCAGAGGAATTGGAATAGTTCACTCCATAACGCCTTATGGGATGAAAGAGTAACACCCAAGGAAGCCATAGGAAATTCCCCATACTTTCTGGTATATGAGCATGAAGCCATTATCCCGAACGAGATATATATTCCATCTCTTCAACTTGCTCAGGATTCTAGAGGACAACCCTCATCAGTCATACAATAAAGAATTGATACCCTCCTCATAATGGAAGAAGAAAGGGAGAAATAAAAATCAAAGTTCATAGCTCATCGACAGATAGTTAAAAGGTGGTTTGATAAGAATAAGGCTAAAGAGAAGAATTTTGAAGTGGGAGACTCAGTCCTAAAACAGGACAGAGAAAATGAGCCAAAAGGAAAACATTCTAAGTTTCAGAATCTATGGCTTGGAACTTTCCAAGTGGCCAAGAATATTGGGGTAGAAATGTATCAGTTGTAGAATTTAAAGGGGGAACCTGACACCCTACCGGTGAATGGCCAAGCCCTAAAACAATATTTCCGTTTAATTTTTTTTTTTTTTATATATTTTTGTGTGTGTATTTTCCCGATGTTATGTTTTAGCTAGGTTGATTGCAGAATGCATTTTTGTTTTTTTCTATAGTACTTCTGCTCTTTTGAAGATTGTGTTTAGAAAGATGATGGTTGACCTCAATTCATGCGGTATGACAAACTCTGTTCCTGACTCATCGCTCACATACAACACAAGAAGAGCTAGGAGACTTACAATTGTTTTAAGGGGTTCTCTATCTAACCTGGGAAGATGAAAAACCTTGAAAAAGTGATGAATTGTCTACCTGGTGGTATGATAAAACCTTAATGGAAATATGGTAAGATGGAAAGGACTACATGTACCTCAAAGACAAAGCTAGAAAAATTTCACCTTAACCATCTCATTTTGCAAATAACAAACGTCCTCCTCTCTCACTCGCTCAAGGAATTTTGCCGAACTAAAATAAACTATATCAAATGAGCACACAATAGGAGAGGGTATGTAGATAACTCCGTCGGGGCTATGGATGATCATTGGCAGCAGAGCAAGGTTTGTGACGTCGGGGTGACTTCGTCGGGGCTATGGACATTTGTTGGTAGTGGAGAAACACCGTAGCAAGTGAATAAGGGTAACTAAAGGGCCTAGTGTCGGTGAATGATTCACTCGACTCTTGTCAAAGGGGGCGTGAGTCAGGGTTGCATGAAACAAAGGTGGAATAAAGGTTGAAAACCCCATAGCCATGCCCAAGTGCACCAACCAGGGAATTTCAAATGCAAGGATAAAAGAGGCTCTGATAAAAAACTTTTAAGTTATTTATCAACTTTTGCATCACCTGAGCCCGAGGTAGGAACAAATATCCTTCTTTCTCCAAGTCTCCATTTGTTGAGCACTCAACACACCCTAAAACGCCTCTCTTAATTTTTTTCTTTTTGGGTACCACTTGATCTTTTTCATTACCTGATTCGAATTCATTTTGAGAAATGTTTTGTCTTTTCTTATTCTCATGACTCTCATAACCTATTTAGGTTTGTTTAAACTTATGAAACCCCATGAATTAAAAGGAATTAACACCTGAATAAAGAATCGACAACCAAAACACTTCACCCGACATGCTCAAATTCCGCATCGAAAGAAATTCAAAGAAGGAAAAGAACCACTCGACAAACCTCAGTCACCGAGCGCTGATCTCCATCAACATCGGCAAAAGGAAGTTTTTGTTTTTCATCAAGTCTTGCATAAGGATATCGTTGATATCCGATTCCCCTTCAACATCAGTAAAAGACGAGGGGGATATACATTAATGAAGAGAGAAAGGATATCACCAATAGCTGATGCCCAACGTGCTTATCAGAATCGGGGAAAACCTAAAAGGATCACAACAAACATTATGACCTCGCTAAAGGTTATTCCTGATGGACGATCCCCGATGCATTTTTGACATCGGGACTTTTTAGAGGAAGCTAATCCCAAGAAATCACTTGATAGGTTTATCGCCGATCACCGACCCTGGCTAATTTTTCGGCATCGACAAGATAAGGTTTGTTTTAGAATGAATAACTTAAGGAAATTCTCGAATACGATTAATACATGCTAATTAAGTGATCGATTTTTAGTGCCATGTGTCTTTACCCGGTAGGAGGATCGTACCATTTACTTTTATCCCGAGTCATTATTGGTTCCCTAGGTCCCAGTCACACCTCTGAGTCATATTTTCCATGACAAAATTATACAGTGAAATTGATTGTCGTTGAAGCTTGTTGCATAAAGACATCAACAAAAACATTCATAGCACATCCCCGATCACTGATCCACCCACTAAGAGAGTGACAAGATGGGATGTTTTAGAATTATATACGATCAGAGTTTGATAATTTAAGGAGATAATTAATATCAAATCCTGCATTAGTTACTACCTCGTGTGCCAATCAAAACAACTGTTTAAAATCACCGATAGACCACATCATCACCTGCGCCTCCGCCGTCAACCCATGATGAATTTTAGTTATAGATATTTGGTGAAAAAATTGTTAAAATTCCACTCATAACTCGAATTGAATGGCTGATGCAACACGATAAGTTCTTCCCTGTTTAAATTCTCTTGAGCCATTGTAAACAAAATCATTCTGCGTGCAAGGAAATTCCAGAGCATTCGAAGGAGAAAGACGAGTAATTCAAAGGTTGTAGAGATCCCGTGATTATCAAAATAACTAGGTTTTAGCAAGCTTCACAGGTATGTATCCAAGTCTGTAAATTTTACATGGATATAATTTATATGTTTTTTTCTGGTTTTGTTTTTTACACAGTCTCTGAAATTTTATTTTAAATTGTAGGAACAATGCCACCAAGAAAGCCAACCACTAGATGATCGCTGAGGGCACCAAAGCTAAAAGAACCTGAGGTAGGTGAAGGCTCTTCGCCAAGAATCGCAAAATAATTGGAATACACCCCAAGGTCATAACCTATCATTAATAAAACAATGAAGAAGGTTTTCATCTAGCCTCCAACCTTTGGCGATACAGAGGCAAGCACAGGGTCCAAGATGGCGCTCCCACATTGGGGAGAACTCTTTAACAAATTAATCTGGGAAGAGTACCTGAAATATGTCCCACACAGTGATCCAAACGTAAGGACACTCTATGATCAGGTCATATATACACATGGTGGCGAGAAAAACCCCCGTTTTCCCCTTCAAAGAGGTCCTGAAATGACTCATCGACCACACAGACACGTAGAAATGTTTAATCAACGATGACAATGGTTGATGTGTCAGGGTGTTCCTACCAGTAGAAGTTAATAAATATTACAATCTTAGAGACCCTAAGGAGCGACTAAACATAGACTTCATGGTGAAGTTCTATGAATGCTATGACACCAGCCGGGTGATGGCCTCATGGTGTAGGGAGGACAAGAAGTACACCAACCGAAGAACTGGCTGGTATGGGACAACCAACTTAAGGGAGACATACATCTATTTGATGGATCTCATATGTCAATTATATGGAGAGAAGGAATGCTCCATATTTTCAGAGGTTAGGATGCCCTTGGCTTACACAACGGTGATCTCTGGGAATAGTTTCAATTGGGGAGCAATAATTTCTAAGCAATTGAGCATCTGTGTGTAGCAGGCCCAGGTGCCGAAGGAAGGAGAGACACCAACTTTCTACATGGATTCATACTTTCTCGATGTCATGTGCGCCAGAAACATCTTCGCTCGCATGAATCTAAGATGGCATGTTGCAGAGATCCCGATCCACGTCTAGTTTAGCATGCTATGGGAAAGCAATTATAAGAAGTCTTACTCCCTCATATGCAATGAATTCATCGCACAAATTTATTTTATTCTTTTTAAGAAGGAATGCTCAAGACTATCTTCTGCGGCCAAGAATATGATATCCAAGGTAGGCCATTTGTACTTGGACGAGTGCGACACCTACATCAGGGTGTTCGGGGGCCACCAGAGCACCAAATATCCTACTAGTTCATGTCCCAGACTGAATTGTGGTAGGAGAAATATGTTATCAAACCATCTTGTAGGGATACAACACCAACTTGGTCAAGGAAAAGAAACGGGCCTTCATACCCTATGATTTCCATGTAGGGTTCTACTTGGTTAAGGACATCGCTCAAGCCAAACATGAATGGATGAGCCAACTCGAGTTCAGATTCCCGATGGGACGATTCCACAAGAACGATCCAAAGGGCCTAGTCTTGCAACATGCTTCACAAGTGTCATAAAGCTAGGCAATCTAAAAATAACCAGGTTCAGGGCCATGAGCCTGGATGAACAGGCGATGAAAATAGAGCATTCGTCTTAAGAGGCCCTCAGAGCCAAGGAATAAATCAGAGTGGCAGAGGCAACAAAGGTTTTCATCAGGGCTTCGGTGAAAAACAAGGAATTTCCTATGACACAAGAGTCACAGGTGAGGGGATTTATCGTAATAGAACAAGGACAAAGAGTAATCGATCAACTGCAGGATGACCCGAACCTCGTAGAAATAACAAGGGTCCCTACTGAAAACCTAGTCGAAAGATAGACAGGTCCAAGTGGTCTAGAGCCAATACAAATTGAAGAAATCACCAGGTCAGATAACCCTAAAGTTTCAGTGCCAGAGGATGGATCACCAAGGGGCATTTTAGCTAAACTAGAGATAGCAAGAACATCAGGGAGATCAAGTTCACCAAATACCCTCCACGACTTAATAACAATCTATGATGATGAGGAAAGTTCAAAGGTGTCCTTGGTAACTTTGGTGCAGATCACAGAGGAAAAGGAGCCTGAGAAGGCATCTCCCCCAGCTCCCGATGCTCAAATTCTGGGGCTTCCAAAGAATGAACAAGAGGACAAAAGAGTCTTAGACACTGAGCTACCTGATGTACCAGAGACCCAAATGGATAGTCTGTCGGACGAGCCAGGGTCGAGAAAAAAAAAGGAATAATTTCCAGAGCAGGAAACTGACATCTCAATAATCGATTATCAAGTAAGTACCAAGCCTACCCCTGATGCTTAAATTTCATCCGATACTCTACCTCCCGATGAGAAACAACCAGAGGCCAAACCTTCAAAACAAATGAAAGAGGTCCAAGAACCCATCCTTGAATAGATATACATCGTAGGAAGCCTGGGAAATATGATTACTTGGGGAGATCAACAAATCCCCAAACATATGAATGAAGTTGTTGATATATAGGCCATATCCTATGATCAGAAGAGGAAAGCCTTCATGAAAAGAACGACCAAGAAGAGGAGGCTTACTCTAGATCCCTCCATCTTTATCACCACAAAGGAAAAATTGATTAGCATAGAGCATGCCAAGACATATAAGCTTATCGACCCAGGGGTGGTGATCACAGATGCCACCTTGGATAGAGAAAGAAAAGATGAAGAGGATCTGGATGCTGCACTAAAGGATTTGGAACATCTGCACCATTTGGATAAATACTATCAAGAATCCACACGGGCCACAATGTTCTTGAGAAGTGAATTCCAAGACACCTACAATAAATTCACAAATGAGTGACACCTTTTCAATGCAGGGATTAACGAAATTCCAAGAAGACACCCTAATGGCACTAGTGACGTGTAAAGACGTGGAAAGGTGGTACGAGAAGTCCCACCAAGCTGTGGAAATAATTGATTACATCAACATGGTTCAAAAGGGCTGAGACGCTGAAGAACATAATATTTGGGTGTTAAGGGACAAGAGCATCGACCCCATAAAGAATTTTGGTCGAATACTCGGAAATAATGGCCCAAGAACCTCATGAGGAAATACAAGAGAAGTGGGCTGAGTGCGAAAATATCTGGACCAAAATCAACCGGGCGATGAGAGACATATGCCTTCCATAATTTGGCACACCCGATGACCTTGTCAACTTGCATGACATAGTTAAATTACATGCTGAACAAGAGTCATTGTGGGATGCAGAGATAACAAAGGTGGTGACCATGGTGCCAGGACAAGTGCAACAGTTCATGGAGAACACGATCAAGGATCAGACAATGCTATGACAATTAAGTGCTATAGTAGTCAAATATCAGACACAACAATGGATATCAAGGAGATCCTTTCGACCCCGATGGATCAACACAGGTTTCCATTTGCCAACATGTGTGAGGAACTCTTTGTCAAATGGTTGGAGTATGAGAAGAGGCATCCACTCAAGTGAGATCATTTGATGACTCTTAGAAGACTGAGAGATGAAAGTGCCATGTGGCAAGTTTTTGTTTTACTTAGCTGCACTTTTGATAGTTATTTTTAGTTAATAATATGTTATAAATAAAATGATCGACCTGTTAGAAAGAGGTCGATGGTTGTTGCAAAGACCCTCATTTTTGGATTTGTAAAGAACTATTTTAGAGATACCTTAATTGAGAAGTCATGTTTGGGACCAGAGACAAGTTTGTGTTTTTCATCAAAACTGTTTGTGATTGGATCTGAAGAAGAATTATTTCCGATTTTATCTCATGAATGGATGTTGTAACGAGTAAGAGCCTCTGAATCAGTTGGTAAGTTATCTGATTCACTATTTTTATAGTTCTTGTCTTTAATGATGAAAAGTAAATCATTGTGTTAATATGTGATTTATTATTAGAGCTAAGGACACTATTTTTCTTGCCATCGTTTATTGCATGTATGTTTTCTCCTGATAATCGTATCTAAGTCAATAATTGGAACACCAACATGTTAATGTATTAGTAATAGGCTTGTTTGAGGTGTAAGGGTCATTGACTGTATGTTTGAGCACGTGGGATATCCCAAGCTCATCCTTCTCCAGTAGTTAATATTTCCCACTTTGTTACCCAGTTGGTTTATACCGACTTTTATCTTGTATTGGTCCCACCTATAAGAGAAAATACAAAAAAGAGAACGTTTGAATTGAAGGAGGGGTTTTCACAAGAAAATGTAAAGCCCATCGATTAATTGGTCCGATCGCAAGATCTAGAGAACCATTCCACCATTAAATGTTGTAGAGTCTAATTGGGTCTCGGTGGTGGGTTTGGTTCCTAATGTTTATTTAAATGGATTTAGGACTCCTCAACACGTCCCTCGTAATATTTCCAAGCACAACATTCAAAAACTCTCGAACGCCGAAGTGTCGAAGTGCCGAAGCACGTGGCACTCATCCATCAGGATTCGTGGTGCTCATCCATGGAGACATGTGGATTCCATATGGCCCTGACATGTGACACTCATTTCTAGTCATTTGGGTCCCATCATTTTCTCATTTTTGAGTAACACGTGTCACTCTACTTATGTGAAACATCAACAATTGTGACATGATATCTCTTTGGAAGTTCAATGTTCGAGAGATTCCAATCCAGACAAAGAACATAGCTCCGAAGTGTCAAAGCTCCAAAGTGTCAGAGTGGGCCCCCACTACCGTTTCACTTCACAAGTTCATTCTTTAGGGGATTCCAATCTAGAGAAAGCACAGTTCCCCGAGCCCAGAGCCCCTAAGTCCCAAAATAATTAGATGATAAAAACAACTTAATCTAGGTTTAATTACTGATAAGAACACACTAATCACTTTGCGAGTTTGGCACTCCGGGAGGCATTCCTGCTCAACATTCAAAGGCTCCTGAACTACGAAGTGTCAAAGTGATGAGAGACTGCCACATCACTCATGGAGAAAGTCACCTAGGGAGATTTTCATGCTCGATGCTCAAAGCTTCTGAGCTCTAAGAAATTTGTGCCACTGCTAAATGTGGCTAGGGGAGTTCTAATATGGCGGATGGATAGAAATTTAGTAGGGGTTCTAAAGTATCAGGGTCACCTGAATCACATATTGTGACAAGATCGGCAACCACACTTCATTACGGGGACAAAAAATGATCAAACGTTAATTTTCCAAAGAAGTCACACAATTGAGACTATGGTATAACTTATGAAGTAAGTGGAATCTTGTGGTGGATTGCGGGGGTCGGAGCAGTGTGGACCCAAACCACCCTCAACAACTTCTGCAATCACATGCTTATATGACGTCAGGTCACCACGTCACTCCCAAAGATTTTCATGCTGCACATCTAGTTTTCTCCAGTGGCCTCCAACAACGTGCGTGCACGCCATGATCAATGCATAACTCAACTTTGTCACTCTGAATCAGTTTCTGCCAGAGTCTCAGTCCATTATAGCACATGCATCAATCCAGTTTCATTACTAGTGGTAGTTTTTAATGATTCAGTTCAATACTATTTTAGTTTAAAAGCATAATAAGTGGTCTTCTGTGTGTGATAAGAACCATTCTTTTGATTAAGTCAAGTGCGAAGTATACATTTCTGTACTTTAGCAATTTTTAGTCAAGTTAATCAGTTGTTCTACAACTGGTAGTGTAGAGTTAAGTCTCCGTCCCAGATGGACGAGAGCCTCTGCAACTCTTATAAATATGCAGTTTCTGTATGTTTTAGAGGTCAAAGTTTTGGAAAAAGGATAGCCATACATCAGACTAGTTGGAGCCGTTCTATACATGGACTAAAAATCACTCTACCTGGTGAATATACTCTTGATGACATTGTTTCATTCAAATCTTCATGTGTTTTTATCTTATCTTGAATGCAGTTTTTGATCTGTGCAAAGTACATTTCATTTCCTTTGGATATTGTATAACTTCTCTTTATTGATATGCAACCTGTGAAAACAACTAATGCTTGGTGAATTTTCATTTTTATCACAACCTGAGGGAGTAGACTCCATGTTTAAAGAATCTAGCGGCGACTCCACTATTTTAATAAGTCATATTTTCATATGGAATCCATATTGGCTCAAAGGTTTTCTCCTTTAAATTTTTCTGTTATTCCTAGTTTTCGAGATGTTTTTCCTACTATAGATGAGTGGGGTGATTTTTTTCCCAGATTTAGAGAACATAGAGATGACAACTCTGCTGAGAATTTTGTTGAGTTTCATGAACTCATGCATCATTTGGGAATACATCATGAGGATGTATTAATGAATATTTTCATGTACTCATTAGAGGGAGATGCTCATGAGTGGTATCGATCCTTGCCCTCTACTAGCATGTCCTCCATGGAACAGTTCTATGCTGCATTCAATAAGCATTGTAAAAGGTTTTTTCCAGCTCTAGAGAAGTGAAAGTACAAATATATCCATGATCCAGGTGGATATCGGTGACCACCCACCTATTCCAACTAGCTCAAAACAATCTTCTGGCAATTTACTATTTTTAGCAGTTTTTTGGTTCCTAAACTTCCAGGGCCATTTTGAGGGCCTAAATGAATTTTTTTAACAATCGGGCACCCTATTGATATCCAAAGGCTTTGATTGATCCCACAAAATGAATCTCCTCGTTGATACCTTTCCAAAGAGCTATCGTGCACCATAAACAAAGATTGTATGCCAAATTTATGCCCCCGGGAAATTGACATACCAAACTACCGAAAACGGGGTGCACAAAATTGTTGGATTTTCATCTTCTAGGGTTAGGGTTTTGTATTTTCTTTATGTTAAAAAGGCCTTTGGAGACTCATTGTAATAATAATCTTCTTGCGAATGTGAGTATCAATCAAATCTCTTCTCATAGATAAGTTGCCACCAATCTAGCGAGTCTTTCACTCTGTATTTCTACAGTTTTGTACATTTCACTTATTAATAGAAATTGTGTATTATTGTATATATGTTCCTCTTGTTATATACATCTGATATATCTCTATTATATTATTGGATCTATTGAAATATATCTATATATTCCTTTATTACATATCCACTCTCATTTTGCACCGAAAATAATCCTAGATCAATGGTATCAGAGCAGGATGCTCTTGATCGTTTTTCAGTGCATGTACCCTGTTGGAAATATAACTGAGAGGGAGGGGGAGGTGAATTAGTTATGTATATAATCTTGAAATTTTTTCCCTTTTTTTTATTCTTTCTAAATTATTATTGAATCTGTTGCTGATAACTTAACATGCATAGATATATAATGATCAATCACACAGAATACACAAAGACACCAATTTTCCCGAGGAAACCCATCACTATTAAATTTGAACGTTTTTGCGACGAAGTAGCGATGCATTTTCGTTGGAATAGGGTCATTGTTGTGACCAAGATGATTTTTGTTTTCGTCGAAATAGATTCGTCAGTCTAGCGACTACACATGGATCTTCGTCAGTCTAGCACCCGAGAAAAAAAGCCTATACACAATAGGGAAAACTTACCATTCATCGGTCCATCCACCAAGATTAGTAGGTCTAGCGACCCACTTTAGTTGCAAGCCTTGCTATCATATCTAAGGAAAACATAACCTCGATCACTCTAGTGACCATAATTAGTTGGTCTAGCGACTAATGTTAGTCGGTCTAATGACCCTCTTTAGTCGCAAGCCTTGCTACCATATCTAAGGAAAACATAACCTTGGTCACTCTAGCGACCATAATTAGTCTGTCTAGCGACTAATGTTAGTCGTTCTAACGACTAATATTCATCTCAAGAGCGACCAACACAACCCTGGATAACTTATTCAAGTGACCAAATGGATTTACAAGCGATGAACTTGTTCATCGCTAGAGCGACTAATGGTGGGTTTTAAAAAAAAAACAAATATGCCTTTCACATAGGAATAATGTTGGGGTTCTTTTAGCGATAAAAAATCACTTGCTAATATTTCCCAAATCACATGAAAAGAGGATCATTAGGTAGAAGAGTTATTTTTAAATCTTAAAGTCTTAAAGGTTTTGAGAAAGGCTCAAATTCACATAAATTCAATTAAATGAGGATTTCACCTCTAAAAATAGGTCAAAGGTTAATTTTAGCTTTCGATGGCTAAATGTGAAATTTACAGTTGAATGAACCATCGAAAAGATCTGACTTTCGACACTAAAAGAAAAAATACATGACTAGTAAGCCGCCGAAAAACACTGACTTTCGGCGGCTAAAAGGAAAAATACACGACTAGTAAGCCGCCGAAAGCTCTAAATAGTCCAGATCGATCTTCTTTCTGTCTAGATCGTGTTTTTCCGTTTCCAGAATCTGTGGGAATGTGTTACACCTCAAAATTACTCACTTCAATAGTGTCGCAAGTGTCATCATTACAAGTGTCGTAAGTGTTGCATCTTGTCCGCAAGTGTCACATCTTGACTACAAGTGTCACAAGTGTTGCAAACATCATACTTCCACCTTTCTTATGTCGTGCCTCTAACAGCATTATGGAGACACTTAAGAGAATCCCAAAGATTGGTCTTGAAGAAGAAAAAGCACTTGATAAGGAGTACAAGCCATTTTCCATGAAAAAAAACACTAAAAAATGACTTTTGGAGAGGAGTTCTCCCCTACCCACTATCAGGGAGTGCTAGCACTCCCTGAGCCTCTTTGGGGGAGCGTTTGAGCGCTCTGTGCACCCTTAAGGGGAGCGCTGCCCTTTTTTGAGCAAATTTTGGGTTTGTTGAGGCAAATTAGGGAAGAATCCCTCAATTCCCGAAGGTGGTTGGATTCACGTAGATGGTCAAGGCATGGTCTTAGGGAAGATCCCCAACTGAAGGAGAAGAATCCTCAACTTATCCCAAATATCTCTCAAGTAGTTGGACCTCTCCAAGGTTATATAAGGAGACCCTCTCATGGTGAAAGGAAGAATAGAGACGGAGAATTACATCAAACTTATGATCTCATGAGTGAGATGTCATCAAAGAAATCAATGGAGATTGTTTGAGCAAAGGGGTTGGACAAGGAGAACTGGAAGAAGTTGCTACACCTTCATCCAAAGGATTGTAAGTACTTCTATTTGTTCTCATATAATAATCAATGCTTGGCCTGTTTCTTTCAAACTTGTGCTGGTTCCACATGAGTTTGTTTGCAGTATATAGATCTATGTTTGAGCTAATCTCGGTAGAGTAGGAAGTCTTGTGTACCTTTGTTTGTTTTGTGGGACTTATCGGGGAGCTCAGGATCGAAGCTCAACCTGGACTTTGTAAGGACAAACGTCGCTAATAAGGTGCATACTTTTCTCCTTCTCTTTCATTCATTAGCCTAATTAGATCTAAAAGGAAGTCAATGTCCATGTTAAGCACTTTTCTGTCTTGGCCTTAAGAGTCTAAAGACCAAGAGGGAATCCACTTGTTCGTAGGGGGATTCACCTACAACAGAAATTGGCGACTCCACTGGGGACATCAAACCCTGATTTGTTTCCTTTCCCAGACCTTGTCTTAGATTTTTTTTCTTGACCTTCTCCATACTGTTTTATTTCTTAGATCTGTTTGATTACCTCTCTGTGTCATCATGTTCACCTTGATTTATTGAGTTTATGAAGAATTTTGGTTTTCTGAACCTTTTTCTGAGTTTTGGGAGCAGAGTGCTCCCCCTTAGCCTCCCACAAAGTGCTCCAATGCTCTGGTGCCCCTTATACCAGAGCGCTGCTCCTTTTTGTGAGAAATTCTCCAGATTTTTCATCTTCTGAAACAATTTTTTCATTATGTCTTTGGCTCAGGAGTTTCCTCATCTCAATTCATCTTGATATTGGCCCTCAAACCACCTTGTTTTCTAAGGATTGATCTCTTCTTGTTTGGGATTTTGACATTTTCTTCTCTCCCTTTGAAATCACTCTCCATATTTATTGACTAGAGGTGTCTTGTTACTTTCCTCTCCTTTATCTAATTGAGTGGAAAATTTTGAAGAATTTCGAAGATCTGTCTATCATCCCATTTGATCTTTGGGGTCTGTCCTGTTTCAGACTTTTGAGTTTTTGGTTTCATTTTGTAAAGATGTTGTGATCTTTATCTTTCTTGTTATTATTAAGCGAGAGTGTGGTCTTTGTTTGTGGAAATTTGTCTCTGATTATCTGAACTTTTTGATCTTGAAATCTGAATGCCATTAGAATCTTGCATCAAAATTGACAATCATTCACATACAAAGCAGAAGGATATTTTTTCTTTTTCGATTGTTGTTTGTATATTAGAAGAACTTTTATGAGATTTTATCTTTTCATTGAATTTGATAGAGAAACAAATTGATTGAGGATATTGCATCTAAATGTTTTATAGTGACAATAATTTTTCTCCTTCCCTTAAATAAGAATTCATCGAAAGAAACAATTGCTTATCATCTTTTTATGTCTTTTTGGGAATTGAGTCATAAATGCCATCAGTTTCACTGTCATACACCTTTTTGAGTAAAGAAAAGATATAAAATGAATTCTAATGTAAAAATTATCTAGAACATTTTTGTTTTTAGGATATTCCACCAACATTAGGCTAAGGTTATTACTTTGGATTAGGCTGTGAGTACAACTCTCTAAAGTTTTCAAAACCAAACATTAGCATCCTGAGCTAGGGAGAGTTAAATCCAATTGTCATATAGGATTTTTGGGATCCCCCTCTCACACAGGGGTTACGCACGAGGTCGCATTCGAGAGAGTTACGAAGATTCTCTCTCCGTGGTTCAACCATTTGTAGTGGTCGGATCGTATATTGAGGGTTCCTCTTCAGGTTCAGCTGGTTTCATTTGGTCTCAGTGCTTCATGAACTTCGAATCCATTCGGGGTCCTCTGAAGTTCTATTGGTCCATTTGTCCTCAGTTCTCATGAGGGATTTCAGACTTGTTATCCTACTCATATGTTCAGACTGGACTGTCGAGTGTACCCGCACAGGGGCTGACTATGAGTTGGTTTCTTTAGTTGCCATAATATTTAGGAACTTACACAAGGTGACAGTAAAGGGAAGTCTTACTGTACCTGGAACAGACATTGGTCAAACTCACTCGGGCTCCTTGCAGGGTAAATCCACAATTACTTCATGGAAGCTTGCACCAAGGTGAAAGTCTGTTAAGCAGGTCACCATTGTAAATGTTCCACCATATCCTAGCCCCTTCTTGACTTGATCACGCGACGTTGGATTTCATCACCAACTAGTACGGTCTTGTTTGCTTGGTCTGATTCCTAGATTTCATTAGTGTATGCTGTCTCTTTTTCGTTAGTTGGCCATATTTTTTTCCGCCAACATCGACCCTCCACACTGTTCATGTCGGGTACAAGGAATTCCTCCAGAGAATATGGAAGATTTTCCTCCTTTACCCCCCCATGATATGGAGGGCTCTCCTCAACAAAGTGAGGTTCATGATATTATACTCTCACAAGAGGAAGGTTCCGCTTCCTTAGAGGATTTTAGTATTGTGTTAGATTCTATGGAAGTATTCTGCATCCCTATAGGATATGAGAGGCATTTTCTCCAGATGAATTCAGCTGGAGAAATTGTTGTTATTAATCCTTCTGACATTCCGACTGGGTCCCACACGAAACCCCACATCGGAGACCCCCTTTGGACTACGGAGATATTTCGTAGCCCACACATAGTGCGAGAACTCTATATATTAGGAATAGGTGTTGATATAGCTATTGTGTCTCAATTATCTGAAATATCTACTACCTATACCATACCTTTAGACCACTTTACTGGTACAATCGTTAGTTCCATCACACCATCTATTGGTATGACTATCCAGTCTGTTGGTCCAATTTCCACTATTTCTCTCCAAAAGGTTCATTCTACGATGGTCCCTCATGTTGTGACTATACCCCCTAGTAACGTAGTGGTTAACCAAGCTCCCATTGGTACACCACTATCATCTAGACCTACTCCGTCACTTCCCCCCAGGTACTGAGATTTGAATCCTCCTATTGTCCACACTACCCAGGTTACATCCTGGAGGGAAACCCCCGTTTGGGGGGCAAGCCCCTCCCGGAGGACAAACTCCATTTGGGGGGCCATCTCCCTCTGGGGGGCAACCCCATACTGGAGGGAAACCTCCTCTTGGGGGGAACCTAATTTTGTATTTCACCATCAACCTTCTAGCCAGAATGCGTCTACAACTCCTAATCTATGGAACGTTCCTTTCCCAGGAAACCCACTATTCCCTGGGGGGTATAATCCCCAAGGTATACAACAAACTCCTCTCTTCCAAGGAACTTATCTGTATCCTTCGTATGGAAAAAATATTTACCCTCCATTTGGGAAAACATCTAATCCAACGTATAATATTCAAAACCCATCCGGTTATCCTCCGCTCACAAATGTTTCTCAAAACCCTTCAAATCCCTTGTATCCTGGTTAGCAACAACCTTATGCAGGAGGACCCACTGGTTACAACTATCCACCTAACCGAGTGTATGGTCCTACTAGTGTTCCACTGCCTCACTAGTATCATCCAAAGGTTAATTGACATCTTCCTTTCCTTGATACTCTGGATATACCAGATTTGTCTTGTTTAACCAATGATCCTATATTACACCATCCTTTCTGACTAGTAATTCCAGCTAAACTTCCTTATGATATTCCAAAATTTGATGGTAAGGCTGGAGAAGACCCCTATAATTATGTCATGAATTTCCATTTGTGGTGTTCATCCAACTCCTTAATGGATGACTCTATACATTCGCAACTTTTCCAGCGGACACTCACAGGCTCGACAACTAAGTGGTATATTGAACTACCATGTGGATCTTTCCAAGATTTCAACTCCCTTTCCATGTATTTCCTCACCTATTTCCAACTACCTATTCGATACGAGATGGGTACTAAACTATTGACCTCCCTCTGCCAAACCAAATCCATCCACATCTCTGATCATATTCACAAATGGAGACGATGACATAGGTTGATCAAAGCAATCATTCTTGACCAATTATTGGCAGAATGGTTTACAAAATCAATTTTACCTTTGATCACTCGTGACGTTTCTATAGGTGGTGTAGTTACTGAAGAGGAAGCCATTTCCAGGGCCCAGTACTTAGATTTGGTATATTCCCAGTCTGGTACTTTATATGAGTTGATTCCTAATGTTACCCATGCCACTACTGACCCATCTAAACCTTCATATTCATCACATGAAGATGACGTTATTGGTTTCGTCAAAGCTCAATCCACATCCTAGTCAGTAGGAGCTACATCTCTAACTATCACTTCATCCACTCCTAGTATGACCACACCCTCTACCCCCTCTCATACTCAAGTTTCTGACGTAAATGTTGTTCAGTCTACGTCTTCAAAGCATACTGGAGGTAAGAAAAAGACAAAGAATAAAACCAAAAAGACTACCAACAATGAATAGCCAAAAGCTCAAAACCCACCACCTGCTAGTGAAAAACAACCACAATGGAAGCCCAAGTTCCCGTGTCTCATTTGTGGTGACAATCACTACACTCGAGACTATCCACATCGCGATGAAGTGGCCAAACTCTTTAAAGGGAATTCTCAACCCGTCGTGTTGACTCAACCTTTTCCACAACAACAGTCTATGGTTGCTCAAACCCCCTCTACAGGGGGCAGTTCCAGCCATACTCCTCATGATGAATCCTCAACAAGTGCTCACATATATCTCTTCAACAGGATTGATCTAACCACTCGCGCTACGACTTATGACACAACAGTTAAGAAAGACAAAGGAAATATCACTAGCGGTTCTTTACATGATCCATGACCTTCCTCTGTTAGTCCTCCATCCGTCAATCCACCGTTTGGACCACTCCAGATTGACAAACCTAGGTTTGACTCTATCTTATGCCCTCCTAAGAGCACTATCCGAAAATATACTTTTAATCCTAGCTCACAGACCACTCAACACTACAACATCGTTGAAGACCTGGCCCAAGCGCCCTATGCGATGTCCGCATTAGAATTTCTACAACACTGTCCTAGTAAACGTAGAACGCTCTTAACCGCTATTGGTTCTTTTGATCTTGAGTCGTCCAATAGTATTACATTTAACTTGTATAATTTTACATCTACGATCTCTCATCAACTTGAATTCCAAGTTGATGTTGTTGTTCACAATCAAAAAATCCATCGAACTATTCTGGATGAGGGAGCCTCAACCTATGTCATGTCTCTAGCCTGTTGGAAAATATTGAAATCACCCGCACTTAATAAATCCCCAACAATTCTACGTGCATTCGATGGATGAGGTTTTCATCCCCACAGACTTCTTCAGTCCCTGTCCGTCCAATTGGAAGGAAAAACTATTTCTATTGATGTCAAGGTGGTCGATGCTCCCCTTGATTACAACTTGTTACTAGGAAGAAGTTGGTTCTATGCTATGACCGTTGTTGCTTCGTCAGTTTTTCGATGTGTAAAATTTCCTCATCAAGGCAAAATTGTCACCGTCGATCAATTAGATTTTTGCACACCTGACACTCGCGTTCCAACTACCAACAATATTCCATTCTTGGGAGATGAAAATATTACGTATGAAAGTGTTGGTGTTGGCTTGTTGAAAGACTTTAGCCTCATGGGTACATTTCGTACACCACTTCCACCCACTGCACCTCATATTGCTACAATCAATATGATTTCGACTATGGTTTACCAATCCTTGGCATCTTCTGACCCTTGGATTGTACCTAGTTCATTGGAATTCGATGTACTAGGTGACACCATGCCACTTAGTCTAGCTGAAGCCTCATAAATTCCCATTCAATCTACCTCTCCCTCTTCGGATGACCAACATCTCTTGGTACCCGACACTTATTCGATGCCATCATGGTTAAATTCCTTGTCATCATCAATCGACTACATTTCCCATATTTTTCCTTCCGACGAATCTATAATGGAAATGTTTAGCCTCAACGATGTTCCTTGGGATGATAATCATCATCGATCCTATTTTATCCTACCTTTGGAGGACACTCAAGAAGACATAAAATCTGTCTTCCCTACTCATGTTGTCAAATTTCCACACTCTCCCATCCTCACCCAAGATATTTTTCCTAAGGGGAATTTAGGCAACATTTCATCTACGATCATTATTGATATTTCGATCAAAGAAGATATCGTGGAACACATAAACCTAGGCACTAATTGTTCACCCGAGGTAGTGGTCTCTTATAAAACTTTATTTAAAGAATTTCATGATGTATTTGCCTGGAGCTACGAAGAGATTCCTGGGATCGATTCGTCGATCATTGTAAATGAGATTAAAACGTATCCTAGTGTCAAACCTGTTTGACATAAACTTTGCCCAGTCCATCCTAAAAAGACTATGGCTATTAAGGAAGAGGTTGAAAAGTTACTGAAATATGGCTTCATTTATCATGCCCCCTTGACAGAATGGGTTTCCAATATTGTTCTGGTCACCAAGAAACAAGGGACTATCCGAGTCTGTGTTGATTACAGGGATCTTAACAAGGCTTTTCCTAAAGAAAACTACCCCATACCCTTTATCAACCAGATTATTGATAATTACGCTGGCAGCGTCATTTTCTCTTTTATGGACGGTTTCTTAGGATATAACCAGATAGACATATTGTCAGATGATCAACACAAGACAACCTTTATCTGCCCATGGGGAACTTTCTCATATCGGAAGCTACCATTTGGCCTTAAAAATGTTGGTGCTACATTCCAGCGAGCCATGTCCTACACCTTCCATGATATCAAACATATTGCGGAACCATACCTCAATGACTTACTTTCCCACTCATCCAATCGATCCGAACATCTAGGTCATCTACGAGCTATTTTTCTTCGATGTATGTTTTACCGCATCCGTTTGAACCCATATAAGTGTATTTTTGCTGTCGATTCAGACCGACTTCTCGACTTTGTTGTCTCCAAGGACGGGATTCGGGTGGATCCCTTGAAAATTAGAGCTATTCTAGCTTTACCCCCACCTACAAACCTACGACAACTCCAAAGTTTGCAGGGGAAAAGAAACTTTCTTCGTCAATTTATTCGTAACTACGCTGAGATCGTATTTTTTCGATTGTTGCAGAAAGATGCTCCCTTCATCTAGGACGACACTGCTTGTTGGTCCAATTATTTGCATAATATATTACCAAACATAAATTATCAACCGATATTTGTAATCAGTAGAGTTGATGCACTGTATGTGCCGATAACAGATAGGTTCCTATGTCTGATGACTATAACATAAATAATAAACTATCAACACCAATACTCTGTTTTACAACTTTTTAATCTATCTTCCTCACACAACTTAAAAATCAGAAAACAAAACTCATAAACCGAATCCAACAAGCATGTGATCTAAAGGTTCTTGCCCAGGTAATGAATCTATCCATTTACAGGCTCATGAAATAAGAAGATGGACTTTGAATCTGTCCCTTGTAGCAACTAAACCAATCAACAATTAACACTCTGTTTCAAACTTAGAAGAGAAAATTGGTAAGAGAACTTCTCAAACAAATAGTGAATCAAAAGGTTCTTTCTTAGGTAACAAGTCTCTACATTCTAGGCTTATGAATTAGAGATATGAACTCAAGATATTGTTTCTTGTAGGAATAAAAACAATAATTAACAATAAACTCCATTCACTCTTAAACAAAATTCAAATCATAACTCAATTATGTTCAATCAAATCTATGTAGTACAAAAACAATCAATATAATTGAGAGGCTTCATTATGGAACATGAAAATGAGAGATAAAGTCCTTTGGTTCCTGTACCTACTGAGAAAACTACAATCACAAACTCAAAATAACATTTTCTTAACATTCCCATACATCAAACAATTAAATGTTACCCTACAAAAATAGAAAGGAAACTAACTCTGCACACTGATTCAAAAGCAAGCAATTCTATGTTTAATATTTAAAATTCATTTAAAATTATTAAGAAAACATAACTGTTAAATATTCACACAATCACACAAAGAATATACAGGGAGGTTACCTTGGTTGGGGTGGTGGTCCCTTGTTGAACCAACAAGGAACCTCTTAAGAAAATAACAGACTAAAACGTTTTACTCATACCCATAAATTGCACAACAACTCATTTGTTCTCCTTCAACTTGTAAAATCGAATCAACAGTTCATCATCTTGTATATTATGGAAATATAATTCATTTTTTTCATTACATCCATATGTATCTCCCGTGTATCCTATATCCTATACAACATCCCTTATAAAGAAGGTGAGATGATACGATCCAAATCTAAGGATAATTATTAAACAGTTTTAAAAATATTACAATTGGTATTTACATCAAATCTCTAGGGATTGACTCCATCCTCATAACACAAAGTGCATGAGTGATGGAGTCCATCATAATCTAGAAAATTTGTTTGGAAGCTTCAGTCCAACTACCTTCTCGAAATCTTCAACAATAGATTCGTCCAACAAATTATTTCTGAAAATAGTGAACGGTACCAGAATACACACAGTCGTAATATTGAGTACTGGAATATGCGCAGTTGTTTGGTACCGGAATAGCTCAGGGTAGTACCAGATCAATTCTGTTGGTACTAGATCACTATTTTGCGGGTCTGTTGGTACCGGATCAATGCTGAGGTACCGAAATAGAATGCTTAGGAGTAAAACAATTAGGATTATACAAAATCAAGAATTTTAATTGAATTAGCTCAAGAAAATTAAACAAAACATGCCTTAATCATAAGTTACTTCTTGTGTACATGAACAAGGTCATTAGGTATGTTTATGGAGGAAACAATCAAGTATCGACTTATAACATAGGCAAAAAGGGCTCGTATATAAGGTGATATAGAACATTATAAATGTCAAAATGGAGAATCAACATTCCCCCATGCTTAAGTCATTGCATGTCCTCATGCAACAAAGATCTTCAAAATTTCAAAATTTATGATACTCTTCACTCGATCAAGCATTCCCTGAAGTTTCACCTTTCTTCGGCTCCTTAAGTTCCTGTCATATATATAAACTTCCAGGCCTATGCTTCACATTCTTACCCATGGAAAAGTAGTTATGACGAAAAATTGGAGTCATGAGTAATAGATTAGATCTGTTAGTGATTTGTCGTTAAGCCTTATCCAATCTGTTGTCGATCATAGTTAAGAGAAAGGGCTAGATGTGACTCTAATATGATTATAGGATAGTGTCCAAGAGTTTTCATAAGGACTTTGACTAATAGGCCCCCCCTGGCTAGATTACCTTTACAACAAAAGTGATATAAGCATAGTTTAGATATCATTTGAAGAGAGGAACACATAAAGGAATACATCCCAAGATGATTAAATCGTTTCAGATCCAAGTTTTTAGAGATGAATCTCTTCTTGCATAGGTAAGGTGAATTACACATACTGAGGGTCCCACTTCTCATGCAAACCTATTTTTTAAAGATAGAACTCTAAAGTGGATACTTGAAGGTTCTTAAGAACATCATCCGAGAGATATAAAGGTCATATCCTAGCCTTGTTTTGATAGTGATTTCTTCAGAATGAAACCCAAGGGTTTTTGTTCAGTTTTAAGTGTGCCACTTTATGTTTTTCAACTCCCTTTACTCGACATAGCCACGCTGCCAGCAGGCCTGTTTAGTACCCCGACGTGTTTACTTGTACTTCTTGATGCTTCCTTTTTATTATATTACTCAAACGATTTAGAATAATGTATACTGTTCATTGACAATTTTAGAGTATAAGGAAGGCAGGTGGTACGAGAGTGTTTTAGATTTATTAGGCACATAATTAATTTTTTTGAAATTATCCCAAGGGTGACATCATTCACATTCAAATTAAATCTCAGCTATTCAAAGTATAACGGAACATCTCAGATAATGAATAAGAGGTCCCTCTAGTTAATCCTATTAGGGTTCTCATGAAATTTCATTGCGGTTTTGCAAGGGCGGTCCACCACATGAGGTTTTCATCAATACCTTGTTGGACACACCTACCACACTTAGAGGGGGGGGGTGAATGAGTGTGGGGCTCTTTTTCCCAAAACTTCCCTCTTGCACAAAAACTCATC
>SNQJ01S0080718.1:0-11809 GCA_010110895.2 Picea sitchensis | reverse complement strand
CATATCAATCAATTACTTGACATCAACCAATGACATCAATCAAACCAAACCATTTACATCAATGACATATGATCCAACAATCTCCCAAGTAATCAAATCATTGGCATCAATGAAAAACCATTGGCATCAATGACAACATGATCCAACATACCTCTAAAGAGAAACTTGTAAAGATAAACTTGGATAAAAACTTGTTGAATCGACTGGATTAGTATTATACATAATGGTGTCACCACTTTTTAATGGATATTTCAATTAGCAATCACTTCTTCAAAATAATGAGGTAATAAAACAAGTGCACCCATTATCATATAGAACTAAATGTGAAAATTATCTTCTTTAAATGATAGAAAGGATGATTCATTTAGGGTTGAGTGTAGAAATGTAGGAGGAAGATGCACATGAGAGTAAAAAATAATTCAAAACAAGACTTAAATGATCCTTGATAGAAAGAAAATGAAGAGATTAGCCCATACCTCCAATTACCTAAAGTGAAAACAATGTTAAGAACATGACAAAGATCATATCACTTTGGCATCAGTACCAGATAAGTAATGGAGTAGGTTTATGCAGTACTAGAACATATAGTATTGGAACAAAGTGACATGATGGATGATTTTTGATCATTCATGGCGACATCCACTTCACAAAGGAATTCAGTGATAATATACAAGGGGACGTATACGAGGGCTTGCAAAAGTTCATGGTAGGGAGCATGCAATAATTGAGAGTAACCATATGTTTACTGCATAATTAGTCTAATTTCTTTAGTAAAACGAAAAATGTTGAATTTATGTGTCCTAGTACTTAAATCGAGCAACAAAACTTGAATATATGATTAGAGATACCAACACCTTATTACCAGTACCAGATCATCTGAGTACCGGATGGATGCAAGGTTGTGCTTTAGTACTAGAATAACGTAGAGTTGTGGTTCAGTACCAGAATAGCATGGACCTCCTCCTTTGGTAATGGATGAGCACACAATCGACCATCAGTACTGGATGAGAATAGTACCATATGAGCATAGGAATGTTGTTCAGTACCGGATGGACGCAAACTTTCTCCTTTGGTACCAGATGAACGTAGAGGAAAACATTGTTTGCAGTACCAGATGAATGCAATTCTGCAGTACCGGAATAGAATGGTATTGGAATTCTGGAAATGACTATCAAATCCTAGCACTGAACATGTTGATTTGGCCTCACCGACAGAAGTTGCAAAAGAATATGAAGGTTTCAACAACCACTCCCCCATGCCTAAGTTTTTGCATGTCCTCATGGAAACAATGTGAGATGCTAAAAAAAAGGGCTTCTCAGAGAGTTGTGAACACCTGCTAAAAACAAACCAATAGAACTAATTAAAACTGGATTTTTATTCATTCTTAAAAACAAATAATTTAGGGAAAATGTCAAAAGTTGAATTATTAGCTATGAATAAAATAGTTTGGACTTAACATTTAGTTTCAACTACTATTAAAAGATCACTTAATTGATCATCCTTGTGAAATAGCGGTCTTAAAATAGATAGGTAAATATAAAGCATGAATGCATCATTTTTAACAACTTTAAGGAAAAAGAAGAATTTTGAATAAATAGGTCATGATGCACTCCCTTAAGTGTTATCTTCTATTTGACAAGGATGACTTCTCCGCTTTTGAAACCCTTCTAGTATTATGTGTGCATTCGGAGGATGAAGAGATTCCCATCTCATAAGATTCCAAACAAAATCATCATAACTTTTAAAAAGAAATCTATAGGAACAAAAGATCTTAAACTGATTGCTTTATTAGATTTTAACGTTCCCATTTATGAAAAGTATGAAATATAGGTTGCATTGTACTTATTTGGAACATTTATTTATTTATTTACCTATCCTACTCTAATTGAACAAAATAAAATTCCCTTCAAGTATAGGAATACTTCCAATGAAGCCATGTGCGTAACAGGGTTAGAAATATATTCATACTTAGGTTTAAAAGATAAATTTTAATGCATACCGGAGTATGAAAGACCAACTACTTTGATGATGAAATCAAGCAATAAATAAAAGAGTGGTGTGACCTAATAACTAATTGAAACCATATTTCAATAGGATCACTACATTCTTGTTTCTCTTCTGTTTTTAGGTCACATTGAATGTCTTCCTCTACCATGCTATGCATATTATCCTCTTCAAGATGATTGGTCTTTGGATTACATACAGGATCCGCTGAGAGGCATGCTAAGGACTCCTCAATATCAAGTTACACTGGTTTCTCTCCATTGAATTCTATCCATGATTGTTTATTCCCCTCAAAAAAATGATAAGAGGAATCCAACGAGACTTTTAAATCTTCCCGTGGAGAGACACCTAAATTCTTGATTGCTGTCAAGATATGCTCTTCTTGAGAAGAAAATATCCCAGTTGCTACTAGAATGCGAGAAAGTTCTTGGAGGAACATTCTTCAAGATCTTGATCATCCTTGAATTACTCTAGCTGGTCGATGATCCCTGTCTCGCAACACAAATTAGTACTTGAGGGTTCTTACAACACCCCAAAAATGATTTATCATCAAAGATCAGAATTTTAAGACTATTTGCAAAAGAAAAACACACCAAACTTGAACTCCTTGCATTACTGGGACCCCGCTGTCACCAAATTATCAGTTCACACAAGTTAGCTTATGATAAATAAAACTAAATTTGCATAAACAAAAACACACTTGCATCAAAAGAAAAGAGGACAACCTAACTTTGGAGCAACCCCACCAAAGTGGATGCATGGGTTCTTCCTGCAAATATTACCGTCTTCTCTCCGCCCTTAGGTCATCCAAAAAAAACCAATCCAAAACCATTAAATAAATCTGATTCAAATACTACCTATTACCATTTACAACTCCCCGGCAACGACGCCAAAATGTTGGTGCAATTATTTGCATAATATATTACCAAACATAAATTATCAATCGGGGTTCGTAATCAGTAGAGTTGATGCACTATATGTGATGATAACAGATAGGTTCCTATGTCTGATGACTATAGCATAAATAAGAAACAATCAACACCAATACTCTGTTTTACAACTTTTTAATCTATCTTCCTCACACAACTTAAAAATCAGAAAACAAAACTCATAAACCGAATCGAACAATCATGTGATCTAAAGGTTCTTTCTCAGGTAATGAATCTATGCATTTACAGGCTCATGAAATAATAAGATGGACTTTGAATCTGTCCCTTGTAGCAACTAAACCAATCAACAATTAACACTCTGTTTCAAACTTAGAAGAGAAAATTGGTAAGAGAACTTCTCAAACAAACAATGAATCCAAAGGTTATTTCTTAGGTAACAAGTTTGTTCATTCCAGGCTTATGAATTAGAGATATGAACTAAAGATCTTTTTTCCTGTAGGAATCAAAACAATAATTAACAATCAACTCCAGTCACTCTTAAACAAAATTCAAATCATAACTCAATTCTGTTGAATCAAACCTATGTAGTACAAAAACAATCAATATAATTGAGAGGCTTCATTATGGAACATGAAAATGAGGGATAAAGTCCTTTGGTTCCTGTACCTACTGAGAACACTACAACCACAAACTCAAAATAACATTTTATTAACATTCCCATACATCAAACAATTAAATGTTACCCTACAGAAATAGAAAGGAAACCAACTGTGCACACTGATTCAAAAGCAAGAAATTATGTGTTTAATATTTAAAATGCATTTAAAATTATTAAGAAATCAAAACTGTTAAATATTCACACAATCACACAAAGAATATACATGGAGGTTACCTTGGTTGGGGTGGTGTTCGCCGACCTTATTTGAGATTTTCCTTCTGCTGATGAAGATACTGAGCCTAGAGACTCTCTCCCTGATGAGTATCTATTCCTCCTTAGCATTTCTGATCCATGGTATGGAGACATCATTCTCTATCTCCAAACACAACGTTTTCAGCCAAATATCTCTCATGAAGAATGTCACCGAATTCTCCACCATTCTCGTCATTATATTATTCTCGGCGACCCTTTATATCGTCATGGCATTGATACTGTCCTGTGACGATGTCTGACTCACGAAGAGGCTGAATGCGTCCTCAATGACTGTCACCTTGGAGCCTGTGGCATTCACCTTTCTGAGATGGATACAACCCATAAAATTTTACGTGGCGGCTACTTTTGGCCCTCCATATTCAAAGATTGTATGGAGGCTATCAAAAAGTGCTCACCCTGCCAAGTTTTTCAAAACAAGGCACACACCCACCTTGCTCCACTGCATCCTATTATTTCCATCGACCCCTTTTCCAAATGGGGCATTGATTTCATGCAGTGTAAGCCTACCTCAGCCGAGGGGCACAGTTATATAATCATTGTCATTGATTACTTTACAAAATGGGCTGAGGCTATGCCTACCTTTCTGAACGATGGTCATATCGCAAAAATTTTCTTTTTTAACCACATGATCACTTGTTTTGGTGTTCCACTAGCTATTGTCACTGATCATGGTTCCCATTTTCAGAACCAGATGATGAGAGAGTTAAATACCAAGTTGGGTTTTCACCATGAAAACTCATCCCCATATTATCCTCAAGATAATGGACAAGTTGAAGCCATCAACAAAGTCCTCAAAAATATGATCCAATAGATGGTAGGGGCAAACAAGATGTCTTGGCACTTACAACTCTTCTATGCTCTCTGGGCCTATCAGACCTCAGTAAAAACTGCTAATGGATTCAATCCCTTCCAGTTAGTATACGACATTGAGGCTGTCTTACCAATCGAGTGCGAACTTCCTTTGTTAAAGCTTAAAGTAGAACTCTTTCCCCATACTTCTGTCGAAGAAGAATGTTTCTTATATTTGAATAGGCTGGACGAAACTCATCGTGATGCTTCTCTCATTAATGAGACATATCACAAACGAATTAAACATCAATATGACAAAACTGTCCATCCTCTCACTTTTGCAGAAGGAGACCTGGTCCTCATTTATGACCAGGCCCATGACAAGTTAGGGACAGGAAAGTTAGAACCTCTATGGCATGGTCCATACATCGTAAAACATGTTCTACATAGAGGCACATATGAACTAGTTGATTACGATGGAGTTTCCTTGTGTGAGCCCCAGAACGGGTTTTACCTAAAGAAGTACTATGCCCAGGACATCTAACATACATGCTTTGTACACTATTGTATTTTTACTTTTTTGGTGTGCCATTTCTCTTGCATTATCGAGTTTTTACCTTGGCCACTTATACTATGTCTTGTGTTTTCATGCGCAGATGACATCTTCCTTTCCTATCTTTGTCGGGTTTGCAGATGATGCTAGTCGGCACACCCAGAATGTTGCTTCCACCGCCTGGGTCATTTATCACTCTGATGAGTTGATTAGTTCAGGAAGTATTTGCCTAGGATCGACAACTAACAACCTGGAAGAATATCATGCTGTCATCGGGCTTTTAACTGAAGCATCCTCCCTAAGCATCTCTCGCATAATTATCAATTTGGACTCTCAACTCGTGGTATTTAAATTAAATCGTATCTACGCTATTCACAATCCTATCCTGCTACATCTCCATCTACGAGTTCGTCATGTTGAACAAATGTTTGATTTCATCGAATATCGACATATACCAAGAGAACTTAATACCATTTCAGATTCGTTAGCAAATTACATTATGGATAGATATCTCACACATAGATAAAGGAAGCAAATTACATCAGTTTTTCATCATGTAAATTAAAACACATCACATAAAAGACATCATTTGAAAATCATTGGACATTGTAAACATTCAAAATTATATATATATATAGTGTTATTGGAAATGTTTCGTTACATAAAAAATGGTTCATAGATAGGAAAAAATATGGGTCACACCCATGAACATCGTCATACAGGTCGTACAATCGCCAGGAAGTGTACTAATCTTCCTGCATTACATTATGCTCCGAGTAACAAATTACTACACGAGCTACTCACCTTAGTATAGAGTTAAGACTCTCATACACCCCCACGGTGTGTCTCTGTAGATGTAGCGGTGCTTCCCGCCTCTTGAGAGGAGGGATACCTATCGTGAGACCTTGGAGGTTTCTTTCAACCTCTTGGAGTCCTCCTACTGCCACCTCTTGGTCAACTACAACCTGAGCATCTCTGCGATCCCCCATCACCATCCTATCAGGTGGACGTGCTGTCCCCTATCTGCACGATGAAGTGAACATGTCTGTTAAAGACTCCTCTATGTACCACCCCCAAAATAATATATAATATAAAAAAAAAAAACACTTGACAAGATTGTTTTTGGTTTTCTTACCTGATGCATCCCAATCCTCTCCTGCTAGGAGAACCAGGTCCATACTTCCCAGGAAATCTACTCCGGCGTATGGAAAATATTCAATCACTATCACTTGGCGTCTCATGCAAGCAAAGAAATCACCAGTGAATCTAAACTCTGAATCCGAGCTAAGTCTTGGGGACATGCTTGTCCACTGCTCCATATGTGGCTCTCCCACTAGATGCACTGCTAATGTAATCTGAGGTTGCATCTAGGGAATGCACTCTAAAAATAACAAAACCAAGAATGAACCATATCCAAATTGCTTCTGGTGACCTGCTCTACATCTCGTGATTTGTTCCTTCACATTATGAAGAAACCCTGTACTCCAGTTGAACAGTGTTGGTTCTAAACATTGTAAACCATAGGCTACTTGTGATCTTGAGACTAAATGTGCACTGGTACTTCCTTCTATACTTGTAATGGTGAATATGATGGATCGAAGGGGTAAGTCTCTGATATCTTTAATTGCAATCCTACCTACCACTAGTCTCGCTCTCGCAACACAATGGTTCGCTAGATACTCATCTACATGTGCAAGAAGTGCCCTCTTCCCGGATAAAGCTATTAGAATCCCTCTCTTCAAAAGACTAGTTATGAAGTAGACTTCCTCGAACTCAATGGTTAGGAGCTGTGTCCCTATCTGGAACCCTTTCTCTGCAATGTTCCACAATCCAATCATATGCTCAAGAAGAAGGACTTCCATCTTCATTTTTTGCATTTTGACATATTTGAGGAGACCACAGTTCCTCAAAGCGGCTCTTGATCATGGAATTTGCAGAGAAGCCATGCCATCAGGTTCGTGTTCTCTTTCTTTCCACTCAAGCATGTTTCCAAAGTCACCTGCGTTTGATAATAATTTTTTTTTATTAAAAAAATCACATTTTTCGGCAATATTTGGAACAATTTAAAAAAAAAAAAACTCTTAAAAAATAATTGGTTACTCATTGTCCCAAGTTTACCCTCTTTGCATGAACTTAAAGATGCCAACATACCATTAAATTATCCATCAAAATGATTACACAAAACACTCTCACATTTTGGGTGTGCATGGCCTTTTTTTTGGGTTTTTTCCTTGTGGTTTCTTGGGCAACACCCCCATAGCCTCTATATCAAAGCGTTGACACACCCTCCACTGGATTAAAGGGGTGATTTCAAGCCACTCAACACTCCCCCACGATATTCTAAGGAGTGTCGAGCCT
Organism: Picea sitchensis; assembly: GCA_010110895.2. Taxonomy (NCBI): domain Eukaryota; kingdom Viridiplantae; phylum Streptophyta; class Pinopsida; order Pinales; family Pinaceae; genus Picea; species Picea sitchensis. Next base: position 4,284 of record SNQJ01S0080718.1, on the reverse strand, counting down.
TTTGAGCGCTTGGGTCGATTTAGGGTACCCATTTTAAAGATTTTTTATTGCTTTAAACGAAAATGTAAACCATGTAAATGAAATAAGGAAGGAAGAACACCAACCTGGTCTGAACGATGGAGAAAATGGTTGACCGTAGCTCCGTTACCAAGAAAGACAAGTTTCACCTCCAAATGGCAATTTCTCCACTATCACAATTTTGATGAAAATGAAATGGTAAATGACACATTTTTACTCTACTTTACTATATACATTTCATTTTTTTCATATGATATAGTTATTTTGTGGGTTTTTGAGATAAATTTGGAGACCTATTAATCCCTTGGAATGCAGTTATGAAATCATTTGCAGGTTTTGAAGCAGGTTTGATTCATTTAAATCTTGTCACACTCATGAGCATAGTCTTCGCTCGTTATTAAGCTCAAACACATAAGAACATGCCTGGTAACCTTTTATCTTTTTTTTAGACCTGAATGCACAAACGAAAAAGGAACCCCACATAGTCTTCTTTAAACTCTTTTCAGACTCTCTAAAATGTGAAAATATTTTCGAGTGATCTTGCTTCCTTTCCCACTCGTTAAGAGGTTTGAAAGGGCGTCTTTCGAGTGATAATTTATCTCTTTTTCAGCCTCACAAGACTAATTTTACGAAAAAGGACCAACATTGGAGTCATCTTTACGTTGTTTTCATACTCTCTAAATATGAAAAATACCGAGTTTGCATTCTCTAGACTCGTTAAGCATTCATACATTGAAGGACTCATATGAGACCGAACCCTTACTTCTTCTAGTTCGCTAAATAAAGGAAGAGGGACTTACCGAAGGTGAGTTTTATCGAGCATGTGTTACCCTCGAGATCGTTAAATTAAAATGAGGTACTCGTCTATCTAGATGGGGGAAAAATTGAAAGAAGCAAGCCAAGCAGTTTGAGAACACTACCAGTAACTCTTACAGTCGCCCTTAAACACAACACTTTGTCTTTGCATGCATTTTCATCTGCTGAACCTCTTCACTGAGCCAATCCTTTGAGTTTCCTTAATCCTTTGGGTCACCCGACATAAGTCACAACAACCATTGCATTATCAAGTGCTGGTTCATGTCAAGTTTCTGTTGTTGTGCCTCAATGTTCAAGGGAAGTATCCACATCGAGAGTCAACCATCACAAACATCCTGTTTCAATATCCGTGTCAGTTCATGTTCATTTGATCCACCAATTACATCTCTGTGTCCATTTCGTGTCGTTTATAGGGGATACATCAAGGCCCTCCTTTGGCAAGTCTATTCCTGTCGAATTCAACACATTATCCAGGAGCTAGACTTAGAAACCAGTAGTACTTTGGGACCTTCATGACTCAATGGAAGGCCTCCTCACGTTTGACAGTAGGTTTACATCATTGACCTCTGATCGGATGATTCCACGGATGTTTGACTTCATCTCATCCATTCACATTCGTTGGAATGTACAAGAGTACCTTGGGAATCATTGACATCAATGGTGATCTACTTCGCACTTGTTAATGGTTTACCTCATTGACCGGTAATCAAGTGGTTTCTTCCATGTTCGACATCAAGACATCTATTCACATGGTTAGATTCATACTACATAGAGATCGGTAAGAAGACCCTGGGTTGAGTCATTCACTCTGATACATACTTTGCCCAGGTTGCATTGGAGTTTATTTTGAACTATGACACATATACTGTTACATAGATCCACTTTGTATTCGTCGTGGCTATGTCTTGTCATCTCGTAGATCCACTGTGTACTCTTTGTGGCTACGATTAGTTCAGGTCATAGGCGTATAGATCCACATTGTATCTTCAGTGGCTATACCCTTTTTTGTGAATATAGTTATGGATTCGCAGTGTATTTTATGGCGGCCATACCTAGCAAGTCTTTATCACCCGAGCATAGGTATGCCTGCCTTGGGTTTGAAACATGTCATAATATGTGTTTGATGGTTGTGTGCAGCTTTTTCTAGGTTCCTCTACATCCATACCCTTTCTTAGAACAGTCTACAAAGTACTTCAGTCATCATCGTCTTATGACTTTGCACTTTGGGGGGCAATCTGTTACACCTCAAAATTACTCACTTCAATAGTGTCGCAAGTGTCGACATTACAAGTGTTGTAAGTGTCGCATCTTGTCCGCAAGTGTCACATCTTGACTACAAGTGTCACAAGTGTTCACACATCATATTTCCACCTTGCTTATGTCGTGCCTCTAATGACATTATGGAGACACTTAAGACACCTCAAATATTGGTCTTGAAGAATAAAAATCACTTGATAAGGAGTACAATCCATTTTCCATGGAAAAAAATACTAAAAAATGAATTTTGGAGAGGAGCACTCCCCTACCAACTGTGAGGAAGCGCTAGCACTCCTTTAAGCCTCTTTGGAGGAGCGTTTGAGCACTCTGTGCACACTTAAGGGGAGCACTACCCTTTTTTGAGCAAATTCTGGGTTTGTTGAGGCAAATTAGGGAAGAATCCTTCAATTTATGAAGGTGGTTGGATTCGAGTAGATGGTCAAGGCATGATCTTAGGGAAGATCCCCAACTGAAGGAGAAGAATCCTCAAATTATCCCAAATATCTCTCAAGTAGTTGGACCTCTCCAAGGTTATATAAGGAGACCTTCTCATGGTGAAAGGAATAATAGAGATTAAGAATTACATCAAACTTATGATCTCATGAGTGAGATGTCATCAAAGCAATCAATGGATATTATTTGAGAAAAGGGCTTGGACAAGGAGAACTGGAAGAAGCTGCTACACCTTCATCCAAAGGATTGTAAGTACTTCTATTTGTTCTCATTTAATAATCAATGCTTTGCCTGTTTCTTTCAAACTTGTGCTTGTTCCACATGAGTTTGTCTATAGTAGATAGATCTATGTTTGAGATAATATCAGTAGAGTAGGAAGTCTTGTTTACCTTTGTTTGTTTTGTGAGACTTATTGGGGAGCTCATGATTGAAGCTCAGCCTGGACTTTGTAAGGAAAAACGTCGCTAATAAGGTGCATGCTTTTCTCCTTCTCTTTCATTCATTATCCTAATTAGATCTAAAAGGAAGTCAGTTTCCATGATAAGCACTTTTCTGTCTTGGCCTTAAGAGTCTAAAGACCAAGAGGGAATCCACTTGTCCATAGGGGGATTCACTTACAACAGAATGATCTCAAATTAAAGATAATAATTATTAGAAGCTAGATCATCCTTTTCATCAATTTTTGAAGGCATATGGTAAGGGAATGAAGTCAAATGGCATGTTTATTCTTGACATAAATCGCCCAGCCATCAAAGACAGATTTTGAAATCTATGATTTTCACCAGCAAGCTGCCAAATAATTCTCCAGGTTGTCAAATTCAACTTTTGATGATAATGTTGGATCATTTATGCTAAAAGATCAAATTGATTATGTTAATTTTCTTTGAATTATCTATGACTTTGATCAAACTAATTTCAAGACATCAATATTTCAAAGCCACAAAACATTTCATATGTGTCAATCCAATAATCCAATAGTATTCTTCTCAGTCCATTACATATCAGAAGTTGGGGCTGTCTATTTGAATTCAATTCAATATGTATCAGTCCTACTTGTCCTAAATATGCAAATGAAATGATATGTAACCCCTCCAAATGCACACAAGTTAATATTTGTTAATATTTTTAATGTTGCTTATGTATGCAGATTGTAGGTTATGTCCCCCATGAATTATCTCTGTCAAAAAAAAATTAAATGTGGCTGGGAATGACTATGTTCACACAGTCATAATTGAAGGTTTTACTATGATTTTGGGTGGAGAGTTTGGGAGGCGGTCTAGGTAGAGTGACTATGAGGTATGTGAGTTTGTTTTTAGGGGTGTGTCAAAGTGGAATAGGGGCTTAAATTAAGACTTCATGACAGTCAGTAGTAAGGTTTTATGTAGGTAGATGTGGGGTGTCTAAATGTTTAGGAGATAGGGTTAATGGCCTTGCGTTAGGGAAATAATGGCCTAGGCATGAAAGGGGAGATGTCCTAGGGTGAGATATTATGAAAATAGGTCAACGTTAGGTAGGTTGGGGCTACAAAAATAGCTTAGGAAAGTCAAATGGTAGACAATCCTGAGGATGGACATGAGTTTTTAGGATAGTAGGAGATATGCCTAGAGATCTTGCGTTAGGAGTCTAATAGTTTAGAGTGGTGGCTAGGTTAGGGTAGGTTTCTAATGAATATGGACAACAAACTTCACAAAGAGTGTTGTCCAAAGGAAATTCATTGAAACACTTTTAATATTTACCATT